>JAECUM010027725.1:0-31070 GCA_016617855.1 Megalonaias nervosa
TTTTTTTTTTTTTCTACTGATTCTGACGTGATCACTATTTTAAATTTAAATCTAAAAAAAAAGGAGTCTGTGACTTGTTTTTTGTCCTGAAAACACTGTGTTTATTGACTATGCTTCCGTGGGAGTCATTTTAATGCTTTTGATGCCATATGTGATTGTATTGGTCAACGATTTCGGGCAGAAAATCTAAGTATCTGTTGGTGTTATGCTGGTAAATCTCTTCCGCGTCCGATATTTTAGAGTTCTGTTAAACCGCTCTACGACGGCCGCTTTGATTTGATTGTGTGTGCTGTATAAGATATTATTTTTTAAAGACCATCTGAGATGGTGTTACTATAAAATTCACTAGCATGATCTGCCTATAATTTGTTAGGTATGCGTTTGCCTACACTGCTATCAAACGCTTCAACGATAAAATTTCCTTTTCTGTTTTCCAGAGGAACTACCCATGCATATTTACTAAACACATCGATGACCGTCATGAGATATTTGAAATGATCGTTGTACGCACCGTAATCTTGCATGTCGAGGAGATCTGCAGACCAAATATCGTCTGCTGCGACCGCGATGACTCTGCGTCGTGAAAAATGTTTACGCGCTGGTCTATGTAGTTCTTCTGCGAGAACTTTCAGTTCCGGTGTCGAAAGATCTTCTACCCCAGCTGACATTTTCATTTTACCTGGCATTCCTATACCCAACCTATGTTTACTGCTTACGATACCATGCACAAGAGCTCGGTCTACTCGCTCTCAGAAATATTTTGCCTAGAGTTCTCTTAATTCCCTCAGCATCACTTTATCGCATCCAGCTTTTGTCGTCGGTTTGATCTCTGTAACAGACATCATGCCTCATCGCGATGGCATCTACGTGGTTATATGGTTCTTGACCAGGCAACGGCTGATCGTTTTCATCGATTTGTGGTTCAAAAGGGGTTCCGATGCCCTTTGTATTTATGTCCTGGTAACGTCCATCCGCCACGTGGTCTTCGAAGTTTTCCGTTCGGCGCATGGACGTCTACGGCACCACCTAGAATTATCGCTCACCGCAGCATTTACAGTCTCCCACGCACAGATTTCTTTCCATGCCAGGGTCTTCGCAACTTGTGTCCGCGTCGCAGTGCCTACAATGATATATTATTTGTATATAGATAAATGACACTAAGTCGACTCGTCGCCAACAACAGGGTTATCTGCAGCAAAGCTGTCTACCACAGAGTTGCCTGCGCATCGTCGGTTAAATTCTAGTGGTCTCTTGTCGTTGAGCGCCTCCCGCTGGTGGCAGCGATGCTGACTGCGTTACCTTACCTGTGACGATGTGTGAGTTTTTGGAACTACATACTACACACATCGATTTGATAATGAGGCGATTATTCTTCGTGACCACCTCGATGGGGTCGATATTATCCGTTCTTGTATTGCACTTAAGACACCACGAGTTCATGTTGGCTATTATATATTATAGTTTACACTACTTTAGCAACAAAATAACTTCGGTGTTTGATTCTCCTCCGTACCTACGATGGATTTAGTTGATGCAGTACCACCCACATGTGTTATCGTCGACGTCTTGAAGCTGTAACGAGTTGCATACTGCTCCTTTATGGGGTTGTTTGATGTAACGCACAACCTCATCTGGTGGAGTTAAACCTAACGAATCGAAATACTCGACGTCGCTGTAAAGTGAACCGTTTACCACGGCGACCCAATGAGTGCCATGTCTATCGTGATAATTTTGCAGGTTAATTACGCAGCTCTCGTCGGGTGTAATTTGTTCTGGAAGCTGATTCTTAGAAAATACAACTCTGAAATTTCCAATGCTTGGTACTAATTCTTTTTCGATGTAAATGTTGGACAGAGGAGGAAACTTTGTTTCCCGCGTTAAAACCTTTTTTCTTTTTCTCATCCTTTGCTGGAAATACCTTTATCGGGCGTGGTTCGAGGAAGTTAGAGTCCTTTTTCCATGCTGATCAATCATGGAAGTAACGTTCCATCTATTCCTGCTAACAGGGGTGCGATGAATCTTCCTTTTTTGGACAGCTGTGATGCCGACAAATTAAGAGCCATTCCTTTTCGTGCAGAGGCATGTTTAGCTACTAATATGGCTTGACGATGAGTCAGCATGAGCCTGTCAGGCCCTGTTAACGCCAACGAATTAAGTTTGATCGATATGGGCCTTTGTGTGTGGCCTCCACAGCAATATTTTTCTTCTGCTGCGGATAGAGCGTTAAATCTACTGACACGTACGACATTGTGTTATATTAAACGCTATTATTTATTTTTTTTTCGACGCGTTTATTTCGATAACCTCGAAAAAGCCAATTATCGATGTCACAATGGCACGTTTCTGGTGTCGGGCAACACCATTGCCCTTCACCGCTTTTTGTGTAGCTCCAGTAATGGTTTCAGTCATTGCCGCAAGTTCCAACGGAGCAAGAACCGACACATACAGCTTTAGCGCCATGGTCTTCACGAATATAATGAAAGTTCTGGCAATTCAATTGCCCACGATGGAACCGCCATCGCGCGTGGTTCTCCAACGTTTCGACGACTTTTTCTTCGGCATTGTCTATACAATGATATTCATTTTTCCACTGAGCACGTCCGGCGTCATGATTCTGTATGATGTCACCAGCGTGTAACAGACATAATCCGTACCAGGATCTGCAATGGTCCATCGTATTTCGATATCGGCTGAAGAATCTTTGAGACGCTCGGAATGTTTGGAGATATTGAAATTTTCTAGTAAGTTCGCTGCCTGGATTGATGGCTACTCTCGACGACTTAGTTCGCTGCGCAGCGGCAATATTTTGCATGTAAATTCCGTGTTGCTCGAAGCAGTTTCTTGTTCTGTCCAGCGTCGATTCCAGTTCGAGCATGTTAGCCGTCGGTGGAGAGATTTTGGGCATCCACAGCGACAACCACGTCATGGCGAATTGTCCATTGGCTAGAACTGATGATCTATGCATGTATTGTTCGGCGGAATCTCTTTTCCAGCACCAGCATGTGCTTGACACCTCTGAACACGGTACGAATATCACGGCACACTCAGAAGATGCTGTTCAGTGAATGCATCATGCAGATCTCGTGATTGGAATCGGTGAGATAACATTGCGCTGCGAATCCTGTGCTGTAGGGAGAATAACGTGCAAAAGCAAAGTGGTCTCTGATATATCCTCGGTTAAGTGCAGCAGCATTAGCAACATCAGCCGCTGGAAGCATCTGAGCGTTGGAGGCTAATTCAGAACTCACAGCACCTTAAGCAGCTGTGTCTCTGAACCACAACATGTTGGTGGCACACGTTCGCATGTAGTCATCGCTGAACATGATCAAATTCAGGATCGTGCTTGCTTGTGGTAAGTATCCATTGATTTCTTCCACGGTCTGATTGTTCAGTTGGTATTGCGCTGACTTAAGTAATGATCCTGGTGCATAGTTTCCGCCTGCCGCAGGTTGTATTTTCCCGCGGAGTTCCAGAAAGGCTTTATGGGGAAGCAGGTACACCTCTTCGTCACGCGTGTCTATTTTTCTATGCGTGCTCGCTTTGAGATTTGTGATGTTCGAATCTAAGTATTCAACGCACTCGTACTCGGTCGTCGAGTCGTCGATTGGGGTGTCATGGTTCAGCCTAAGGTAATCGGGAGTAAACATCGAATACATGGTGTCGCTATTTTATAACGATGCTATAAAATATCGCACGGTTATTAAAATGCATTATATTTTTTGAGATTGTTTTTGAGAATGCTGTGCATTCTTACCACAATCTTTTTAATCCATGACCGGACATGATAGCGCCAAGAGATGGTGTTGTACCTTGTACACCGATCTTTCTCTCAAGATCATGTAAAATCTTTTCCGATCTTTCACCGAGTACCGCCGCAGTTTTCTTAAAAGCATGTTTTGCCTGCTTGGAAAGATTGCGAAATTGCATTTCCTTTGATGCTTGAGACAATGTATCCGACAGCAACGTTGATGTTGTCGTAGGTGACGGTGTAGTAGCATGCGAATGTGACATGATTTTGCTGGCTATATTTTGTCCCACTGCCACTCCAGCTGCAGAGGCTGCTCTGGCAGCTCCAGCTTCAGCCCCTTTCACACCAATCGGAGCTGCTTTCGCTGAAATACCTGGAAGTGCTGCTTTAACAGAAGAAAATAGCGTGGATAAAAATCCACCCACGATTTGATGTCGTTCTATGTGTGATCGTCTCATTTTAATAGCTACTATTTTATCTGTGAATATTTTTGTCGCCGATATCACGTCATACGACTTTGAGACTTTTAAGTCAGACCACGATGTGGCTACCACCACTATGAGGCCTTCGGATGCACATGCAGGTAATTGGTGATTCTTTCGTTTATAGTATCGACGGCGTTTCTAGATTGATCTGTGAGTCACATGGTAATATCCGAGATCGCGTACGTGTTTATGATGAGATAATAAATGAAAGGATTAGGACGAATTTACATGAGCGACCTCGGATGCACGTTAATCGCTGTAGAATAAATAACGTTGGAGGCAGAACCGACCGACGAAAGAGATCTCTGAGCGATCGAGCAGTTGATGAGGAGGCCGATCACGTTGGTGATACTGACAGGAAGATCTTCGTGTGTTCTGTTGCTGTTCAAGATAGTACCTGTCCTAAAACCGAGAAAGGATCCGTTCGAATTATGGATATCAAATCGTACAATGCATCATCCAGAGAGAGTGATTCTAGTACACAGCGTGGAAGAATTAGGTTCGATTTTGATGTTCGCGGAGATGAATCCGTTTTCGGTGATCAATCTGGAGATTTCCCAGGAAATGTCGGTGATGTTGTACCCGCCGGGCGAGACCGTGATCTTTTGTTACTGGCCTGCAGAAGGCGTTTGCAAGAAAAACCGATTGTTGCTAGAGGTGACGTTAAAGAAGCTGTTCCATATTTCGGTGGAGATCAGCGCGATCTCGTAACACGACTTCTGGTCTAATTTCAGCGGGGGATTATACCTCACCGTCGAGGCGATCGAACGTGAGTTGAAATTCAACGTGGTATCGTTGAGAGCCATTTGGGAAACAAAGTTTTCTGAAAACAAATTTTTCTGAAACAGCGTTTTCTATTTAAGTGGCTTGCTACAAAAGATAATCACTTTGTTGTTTCAAATCAACTCATTGAACACAATCTGATACCGATGCGACGTCACAAGCTTGCTATTGAGAAGATGATTGAGGATATCCACCATCTCATTATCGAGCTCCACACCGACATTGCCCACTTGTTTGGAAGTGATCAGCATTTTAACAGCGAGACGATCTGGGCTGGATTTTTGTAGTAGTCGATACCTTTTCCTTTACGGATACCTTGTCAGGTCGTCTTTCCATCCGTTGCATCCTCCCACTTATCCACCTCATCCTCCTTCTGTCGCTTTTCTTCCTTCTTCTCGCTTTCTCCACTCCAAAAGAAGTTTTATATGCTAACGACTGATTATTTGAGGTTTCTTGTTTGTCAAGCTCCTCATTTGCCTCTGCTGTAAGTCTTCTAAGCTTGTCATCCGGTTTCCCTGAAACAAGCTCTCTTTTCTCTGCAGACTCGCTGGTTTTCTTTCCTCTTTCCTCTGTAACTGGATCCGCTGACGACCGCTCTTTCAGCTGAGCAGACTCTAACCCTGCTGAAATTGCTGGCGCGTAAATGACGGGTGTCCTTTCTTGTAAACGGTAAGCCTTTTCTCTGAGTTTTCTCTCCTGTTTCACGCTGCTTCACGCTGTCGATGTACACTCTTAACTTGGTATCATGCGCTCATTTACAGCCTCGTCGGTTTTCATCCTAGCTGATGTACCGTAACTTTTGGTGATGCCGGTCAGTATTTCATGTGCTGCTACAGCGGTGAAGTAATCGTCGGCGGTGGACGTGGTCTGCTTTAGAAACTCCCGCATCACTGGAAGATCCTTGTCCACAAATTTTTCGAGCGATGTTGTATCTGTTTTTTTAGTTCGATCTTTAAAGTTTAGTTTACTCGATATATTGTCATAAACTTCCTGCTTCCTGTTCCTCTCACGCAGTCTTTTTTTCTGAGCCCAAAGTTAGTTTCTCTTGTTCTCCCCACATCTTCTCCTGATCTTTATTCCTTTTTGCCGCTGCTTCTGTTTTTGTTTTCCTGCCTCGCTTTTTTCAGTTCGGCCTTTCTGGCTTCTACCGTTTGTTCTACATCAGCTCGCTTCATCATCATGGCGATGCTACCTTCTGGATACTCCTGATACGCTGAAGGCATTTCCCCAGGGATATCATCATCTCTTTTAGCAATTGCTGCTGCTGAGTTGATTTGAGCGTTTCCTGAGTCTATTTGAGCGTGTCCAATAACTGATCTTGCTTTACATCGTACGTCGTTTTCGCTTCGTCGAGTTTAGCGAGGATCGGCTTGAAAACTTCCTCGGCGACATCTCGCTGAAATGACTGCTGACCTATTTTGTCCTCGAGGACGCGTTGATGTAATGCCGCCCGCTGCTCGATAAACTTTTTGAGAACGTCCTCGCGCTAACGATGTCTGGTTATCTTTCCGAACGGCATGTTGCTATACCGACAGAGATATATAAAAAGACAGAAGTACGTAAAATTCATCAAAAACCTTTTCGATATCTTTCCGGGATCGTTTGAGTGTCGCGATGAAACTTCATACAATCGTGGTTAGAACTTCTCGAAGTTCCAGATCCAGCTCTCTATTGTCGAGTCCTGAAAATAGCACAAAGCATTCCGTGTTACGGCGGATTTATTTAGGCACATCGTAGTACGAATGAGTGAGATAAATGCTGTTGCAGCGCTTGTTTCGCGACAACCAAAAATAATCGCAGATGCGGTTCATGTTTTCGCGGTAGATTTTAAATTGTCGAACACGATGATCTTTTGCGTGTCCGAAACTAGTTCTTCTATGGGTTGTATCTGATTCGGATCCACGTGAGTAAATGTTGAATCGTTACTGTCAGAATCTCTGGAGACAGAGTTTTGTGCAAGCGAATCGCGGGAGACAATGTCTCCGAACTAACACAGTATCCTGTATTTGTCCTGGTGAGGAGTGAGCGTGTATAGGATCATGCTGTCGTAGAGGAAAATGTTGTTCAGGAGCAATTCGTTTTACCACGACCGGTCTGACCCACAATCATGTAATGGCAATCCGGCATCAAAATATAATGCTGATGCGCTTTCGTTTTCGTCTTGGTATCGAAATAATGATGTTGATTTTCTATATAATTCACTACATCATGTCCTACACTTCATCTGGAACGCTTATAGGGACAGGAAGCAGCGATTCTGCCAGCCAGGATAAGCTGGAGAAAAAGGCCAATAGCGTTGTGGACATGCAGGGTAATCTCAACATTAACTGTCACAGCATCACTAATTGGCATCCTCCGCCTGACACCAACGCCGCACGATGGTCGCACGTCAATAGACTGGCAAAGGACTAAATCGTCGTTGACCGGAGGAGAAATGACAGGAAATATTTACATGGGAGGAAAAATTCTGTATGGTTTACCAGCTCAAACAGGACAGTCTCTCGTATCTTCTCAGGCCGTCTCGTCAACAGATCGTGATGTGGCACTGGCTAAAAAATATGATAAAATTGGTGGTGTGATATCTGGAAATTTATCCGTGACTGGCCAAGTTACTAGCGATCATTCCATGTCATCACCTCCATCTGGAACAACATCGCAGAATTCAAGAAGAGTTGGTGTGTCTACCGGGCTGAACACGAGAGCGACTATGATCTATCACTTGGGTACAACGGATCGTTCTATCTGGATCGACAAAGATGTCAGCGGAAATTATACACCATAGTCCAGACCTCTGAAGGTTTCAGAGTTAACAATGATGGTTATGATCAACTTTTGACCATCAAAAATACAAAGATTAGCTTGTACAGAACGACATCGATGCAAAACCAAAAATTATACGGACTTCCAAACACATCGTCCATCACCGATAACACCCAGGCGATATCGTACTCACTTGTTAAACTCGTATGGTGGCAAAACGTTATCTACCACTGGAGGAACACTCACAGGAAATCTCACCGTAGCGACTGGAGCTAAAATCTTACTGACGTATTATTCAACAACGGCAAACAACGAGATAGCCACGAAAATGAACGTGGATATACGCCATGTCAGAAACAACTCTGGACAAATTCCAACACTCAAAGGAAATAATGGAAACCGGCGTGGAGTTTCTGTATCAGCATCGTCGGAATTCTCAGGCTCTTACCAGGCTTATTATGTTTTTACGCATCATCTAGTGGCGTCCGATGCTGAAAAGAGTGGGCCAGGGCTGGAATTACATCCAATTTCTGGCTTCAAGTACAGTTACCTGCTGTAGTAGCCATCTGGAAATTTCAAGTGCGTGGGCGCATCTCTGGAACACAGCACATTCTTACGTGGATACTAGATGGAATAAATTCAGATAGCACTGCTGATGTTCTTTATAACGGTATCTCCCCAAATGGTTTCACAACGCTTAAGTTTACATATCCTGCGCAAGCATGAAGTATTACACGTTTAAGTTTACTGCGCTCACTGCAGAACCTTCTAATCCTGGGTTAAGTAATTTCCATATTTTTACACTTGACGACCTAATATAAGTCGATTTGTTTTACCATTATCCAATTAATATAGGTGGGACCCGGAGAAGTCGAGTGGTCTAAAGCGCTCACCGTTACAGATCACTGCCAACTCACATCTGCTTGCGTGGGTTTGAATCTCGGGCTCGGCCAGTGTGGGTATGTTAGAAAGCTTGCCAGTATCTTCTAGTGGGTCGGTGGTACTTTCTGGGGGTTTTCCCGGGTTCTTCATCCACCATTAATACTGGCCGCCATGTATAGCCTATCTTGTGCTGAAAAATGGCGTTAAACCACAAAACAACAACATTAATAATGGTGGAAACTAAAGTTTCACCCTGGCGGAAATTGTCCAAGTAGCTATCGAACTTTATCAGGTATTGTTCGACGATACTGCAGGATGCGTCGTATGCTGGAAATGACAATCACGTACCCAAGCAGACCACGGGGATTTACAGAGGATCTCAAATGGGTAACGATTTAATACGAATTTATGAAACGAGTTGAATAATGTCCAGCTTTTGCGAGCCAAGGCTCGCAAAAGCTGGACATTATTTAACGAGTTTTATAAATTTCATATTAAATCATTACCCATTTGAGATTCTTTTAATCACATAGTTTTATTTCAGTAGAAATTATTTAGATAGAAAGAAGAACGAATAATTTCGTTCAATCTGACAGAAGCTGTAAATTTCATTTGTTGTGCGTAAAAAATAGTCCCAAACAAAGTTAAAATTGTAAAAGTATATTATACATTTTTGATAACTTTAAATCAAAGAATAAGCGTCCATCCAAGTAAACAGAACATTTTACAATACACAAATCGTTTGTCAACACAAAATGACCAATGCGTGTGATGTCACATTGTTTGATACGGTGCACAGTACCGGTTTGAGTTGGCTTAAACAACACAGTGACAGTGTTTACGTTGAAATTCCACATCACAACTAAACATTACATTGTTGATATATTTTTGTGAAAAGAAGATTACTGGCTGCAGAAATACACATATTTACTGAATGTATATGTGACCGGATATTTGCAGTATTTGGTTTGGAGCATTAGACTGTACATATCTCTTATTGAGTCGCACTTGAATCACATATTTACCGCGTAAATATGCTGTGGTTGGATAAAGTTCTGTCAGCCGGGGAGATGTTTATGTCTACATTCTTCTGTGAACAAAGGTGAGTTTATTTACTTCAGTAAGTTCACATTTAAACCAAGCTTGTAAATAGGGTGGATTCCATGTTACAGATATGCCGTCCATCCATCCCCCACCCTAATTATCATCTAAGCAATACCGGTAGTTTTACTTGTTGTTATTGTTCTTGTCTTGGGTGGGGTTTGCCATTTTTCATGTTATGATATGTTATACATGACATAACAAACCCCTGTTGGAGTAAATTGGCAATATTGAAACAGACGAAAAATACCTTAGACCGCTGATGATATCCGGTTGTTACATGTAGTAGAAGCACAGCGATATATAGATTATTTTGAACTGAAAGCGACTCTTCATACGCTGTCGGATCTTGTAAAATTAAATCAGATATCAAAATCACAAAAGGTTTAAAGAGATTTCCACTTTAGGTTGTTAGAGAAATGATTAGTGAAATTCAGGTCATCGAGTATAAATTTAACGTGTATGTGAAGTTTTTAAGCAAGCATTTATTACAGCTTTTAAATAGTCCTGAAAAGTTTAGTTGACGAAGCATAGGATGAAGCCCATCATCGACTTCAATCACATCAAAGAGAATTTGACGGCGAAAGAGCGTCACGAGCTAGAATCGTATTATCGCTATTACCATCGAAAAGTCTACGCGTACAAGCGCACGTACTGAGAGTCATATCAACAGTACATATTGCCGTGACAGCTGCCAGAGTGGTATTCGGGTGCGATGGCAAATCCGATCATGCTGATTCTCTCAGGAACGATGATAAAACGAACTGAACACAGACCGGAGGCCAAAACAAATAGCACCAAGAAGGCCATGCTGTCTTATCAGAAAACGCTAAATAAAATCCTCCCGTATCTTCGTGAAGCTCAATTTGACGTGCAGGCACTCATTCGCGAGATGAGAACCATCGACGATCTAATGTTGGACATGGTTGGCAACCAGTGCGGGTTGACGTCGCTGAGCCGATTTGAGAAATATTACGACTAAAATTACGCCACGTGAAAAGATTGCCATCTTATGTATATGAAAAAATGTCTGACTATACCAACGATATATTTATCACTGACGTGATTCCGCACAACCCTGAAGCGCTCAATAAAGCCATCGCGACTGTGGTACGAAATAACGTCCCTATGACGCTGGAACTAACATTGACGAAATCCCAGGAACCAGAGCATAGGCAAATCTTGCACACGCGAAAGCAACGTGCGGAGTTATCCAGAAACAACATCTTTAGGATCTTTTTTCGACGAGGATCTGATAAGGCAGCACTGCATGAGATGTATTTGGGGAAAATAACTTAGAAGGCTCTTAAAATTATTTCAGTTCTGATATAGGCATGGCGGAAGGCATTTCGGACAACGATGTCGCTCGAGTTGTCAGTGAAACTGACCACAGCTCACTCCGGGACTCAGTCACCCACGTAGTCAACAACAATGTCAGTAAAACTGACCACGTTGGCAGCAGAATTGACCAAGTCCACGAAGTGGACCGAACATTATATCTCACTTATGTCAACATGGAAATTCGAAAAACTCTCGAGAATGCCATCGTGAACGCGTTTCATCTCAACGTAGACATCAATGTGGCCTCGCGCTCACCAAGATGGTCGAGATAGGATCCGATCTAGTGTTGCTCACGGCGGAGCAGCAAAAAGAGCTCTACGATACTGGAATGCTCAACATTGTCTAACCAGATTGGGCATCTCGAAGTCAAGCGGACTACCTCACATCCGGCAGTCCGCATGACTTCGACACGCCAAATCTGGTTAGGTCCATTGCCGCAGGATATGACAGTTATTTCAGCATGGAGCGTAGAGTGGTCTTCAACAGATGTGCAGTCAACCTTGCCCGATGGGGCCAGGCCACTAGCTCTTCCTGTTGCTGTGGAGCTCTTCAGACCATGTCACACATTGTGAACAACTGTCCACTGACAAAGTTCCCCGGTTGACTGCAGACTCTGCATGTTGCTGATGATGACGCGGTTAAATGGCTGAGCACGTAATGCACACGATAATAATAATAATAACATTGTCTACGATAAAGATCTCATTTTCAAGCACTGCATCTCTTGTATGAATCGAGAGGAGCCCCTCAAGTTGATGCACAGATTCACTGATGTATATATCCACACTATTTCCCCTCCCCCCCCCAAAAAAAACAACACTTGTTTCCTTAATGAACTAGAAAAACACAATTTTAGGAAACTGTATTTCCAGAGACTTTGTCTCCAACAACGTTGCACAAAACATTTTTTTTTTTGGTCATGGCTGTCTTACAATCTCTATGATGTCGAATCGATTATCAGCTTTATTCTCGTTGACATGAACTACGGTGTATCCGATTGGAAAGACTCCACGACGAGCTTCAAACACAAAACGATTGCAATACATCGTGGCCCTGATCCCATTCACGTACAAATTAACGATGGAGTAACCAGTGGTGCTAAATCTTAACGCGAGTGGCTTTTTAGTGCGCACACTGCGTACATCTCCATGTTTACTCGCCTCGTAATGACTAAACATTGGATGAACTTTCCAGTAGTTAGCCACGGGAAACGTAGTTTCATGGTGACTGGTAGCTGCCGTGCAATCTTCGTTTGATTGCATCCTGTTTAATCTTCGCCAGATACTCGTCGATCACCGCTGTGGTTTTCTTGACCTAGTTGGAGGTTCTCAATTTCTCGTAGTAATGTTTGATCGATTTGATGTTGGATCCACCACAATTTTTAAACACATGTAAATTACCACGAACTCCTGCCCCGCACTCTATACAAGGGTGAAGTCCTTTACTTCCCTTTTAGATGACAGTATTTTGCCAGCATTATGCTTAGCGCAGTACTTTCCTCTGCAGGATCTATAGCCCGTCGACGTTCTGCCCTGAGGCCACTGACACTTGTTTTTTCCTCGTTGAGACATTCTATATAACTTATCTGGAAAAAGTAACAAGCATTTAAATAAATAATTGACACTATGTAGAGAGAGAGAGAGAGAGAGAGAGAGAGAGAGAGAGAGAGAGAGAGAGAGAGAGAGAGAGAGAGAGAGTATATTTTAGATAAATAATGTACATCGAGAATGTACTACCCAGTACAAAATTTTATCCTGCGACATGAGCTTGTACATCGTCTCAGAGACGTCCGCTAGAACATCACCGGAACCACTTTGCGCTATCCTAGATCAAATGCAGATCTGCACAAGTTTATCGAGCGAGTCAGAGGCGACACCAAGGCACTACCAAGAGACACTGTATCTCAAAGAGCTGCACGACCTCGGTTCGTCAAAAAATACAAAGCGGTGGCGGGACGAGATATCATTATGTCTCAGCAGTACGTAAAAAATCTGCATGACAAGTACAAAGCACTCACGGGAAAAACTGCTACACGCTCAAAGCTGCTGCGACTTCAGCACGAGATCATTAACCGATCACGACGAGCCGACATCGAAAAGCTACCAATTATCGATTTCCGCGAGATCGCACGTCAGCGTGATGTAGTCATGCGTGCAACGGAGACGCTTCCACCAACTCGAATAAACAAAAATGTATACGGAGGCGCCGATGAATGATTTATTTATGATTATTCTCAGGTGCTTCAGCGAGCAGTTGATAAACTCTTACAACGTACCCTAAAACCCACCGTCGACACAGAACTACGAACACACAAGGCTATCAAACTTAGAGTAGGTCTCAACGTTCGTTTTGTACGGGAACAAAAACAAACATGGACGTGTGGATCAGAGCAAGATCGATGATCGTTTATAGCAGCGATGATATCAGCATCATCATCGATATTGCATGGTCGTTTATCCAGCGTCTCATCGAAGATTACCAAGAATCAGGATAGGCGTGGATCTTTGCCGGAGTCAATTCTATCTCGTTTCAAACTTCTAAGTTTACACCGATGCGTGGAGGTAAGGGCATACCACTTCCCAAGCAAATCGTGGCGACAAACTCATGCATCAACGTCCAAAACAATTATGACTTACGCCTCGTATGAGAGTGGGCGATCCTTTCCGCATTATATCCTGCCAAAGATAACGCTGATAGCGTCTTCAACTACAAATTGTATTTCGATACCATACGCACAACAGGGGTTGCTTTTCCAGCTGCGGTCAAAGATTTGCCTAAGCTTGAAGCACTCGATGCTCAATCAATCAACGTGTTCGGACTCGAGGAAAGCAAAACCTTGGAAAAAACTGCAAGGTGTATCCGATGTTCGTATCCATAACAGCATCACAACACAGCATCAATTTACTTTATTATCAAAACCTTTCCGTGTACATCAAGGACTTTAGCCGATTGTCAATCGCAGTACACGCAACATAAGAATCATGGATATTTCTGCTATCGATCCTTAAAATGGTTTTCACAGCAGCAAAAACTACACGACCGCGTCGAGTCGGGATACTGTCAGGCAACACAAGCCATTCAGGTGTCGTGCCGAGGAAAAAATCGTCTTTGATTCGGAAGCCATGCTGGAAAAAGTACATGGAATTGCGCCAGAACCTGAACATTCTTTCACTAAGGCGGAAAAAAGCACGTCCCCTGCGCAATAGGCAACAAAACGTGCTGCGTCGTCGATGAACATTTGTCGTCGTCGTATCGTCAGCATTGCGGCGAGGGTTGCGTCGTCTGGTTCTTTGAGCATCTCGTCGCAGACTACAAACGCATCAAAGACCTGAGAAAAAATCCAACACCGACGATTCCACTCACGGCGCAACAGCTGCGACAGCACAAATCAACGCAGCCACATGACAAAAAAGTCAGAGATCATTGCCATATCACAGGACGTCGGAACAAAATCAAATGCATCCCAACAATTTTGAAAAGTACATGTCGTTCTCGATTGGACCTCTCCGACTCATCGATAGCGCTCAGTTTTATGCCGGCGCTTCTGGATAAACTCGCTGGTAACTGCCCCGCAGTCACTCATCTGGAAAAGGAATTCGCCGACAAGGCAGATCTGCTTAGGCAGAAAGGAATTTACACAATGGAGAGGAACATTAACAAAGCCGCACTCTACTCCCTGAATAAGAATACTCTCATTAGAAGAAGAATTCTAAAAAAAATAAAGCAAAGTACCTGATAATAAAAGACCCTAAGAAGCTCCTGTATCCTTAAAAAAATTAATAGGGATAGGATTGACAAAATCACCCATGAGTGATATCAAACCCTTCGACATGAATGGTTCATTATTCTACATAATAAAATAAGACTGGGGTTTATTAGACCCAACAAATGTATTGGGTTCAATACATGACCGTGACCTTGACGTCTTAGAAATACGATCATTTGGAATAGATCTGTTGCTTATTTTTGAATTTGTGGCAATCAGAAATAACGTGCCCTTTCATCTTGCAATAAATAAGCGCACTAGGGGAAGAGGTAACGATTTCTGATCAATTTTTCAGAAACTTGAGTTTTAAAAGTAATGCCACTTTGAATTCTGGAATTGCTCGTATTAGGCTGAAATAGTGTTTTACAAGAAGAATGTTGAGTAGAAGACTTACTGACAAAAGAAATAAAGGACACCTGAGACTTTTCTGATAACCAAACCAATATTTCTTCCTTAGCTGAGCTCAGGGCGAGGCCCATGGCTCATAAGGAAACGGTCATTGTCTGACAATTTTTTTATACGAGAAAATGGCAGCAGAGCCCACGGTTTAACTCATAGCCGCCTATTACTACACTGCTAGTATTAATATAAAGCTTTTAAGATAACCAATTTGACAATCTCTTGTTCATTATCTTTTTGCCCCGTTAGTTATAAAATTGTTTAAATTCTGAAGACCATTTTAAATTTTGCATCCGTGAAGACTATCCAAAACTTATCAGAAGACATGAAGAAGGAAGTATGACTAAATGAATAAATGAAAACAAAGATGAAAATGCGAAAGGAAAATGGAAAACGAAAATTCTGGCAAATAGGTGTTTGTTTTTAGCAAATAAAGCATAGTAACTTTTTTTAGATACAAATTGCTCAGTTTTTCTCTCTCTACACACACACACACACACACACACACACACACACACACACACATATATATGTCATCATTATGTATGTCATCACAGGCAGGACGGGATGTGTCATTGTTGTATAGGTTAATTCTACGCCCCACTCGTCAGCCTTCACTGCGCGATGTATAACGAAAGCAGAACTTACACGTAAGAAAGAAAGAAAGAAAGAAAGAAAGAAAGAAAGAAAGAAGGAAAGAAAGAAAGAAAGAGAGAAAGAAAGAAAGAAAGAAAGAAAGAAAGAAAGAAAGAAAGAAGAAAGAAGTAAAGAAAGAAAAGACTTCCATCAAAAGGTTACTGTAGGATAAAGGTGAACAAATACCACTTATAACGAAATTACTAATGTGAAATAGAAGCCATTTATTTTTAATACTGTTGGGATGAATAATTTTATTTTCGTAGGATAGTAATCTCTAGATGTGCATGCATACTAGTAATTTTATAAGTGTCGCAAGGAAAGCCATGAGTGGTATTTTGAAAGAGTCATTGAAATTTTGTATTAGAAAAAACAAAAAACAAAAAACCCTAAAGGCCTAAGTGGTTCAGATATCGCTACTTGACCATTTCACTAAGCATATTTATGTAGTCTAATAATACTTATTTCCAAGGGGCCCAACGTGACCGACGGTCTAAAGCGCTCGCCTTTACCGATCACTGCCATCTCACCTCTGTCCGCAAAGGGGGGAGGGGCGAATGGTCATTGCCATCTCACCTCTGTCTGCGTGGGTTCGAATCTCGGGCTCGGCCAATGTGGGTAAGTGAGAAAGCTTGCCGGTAGCTTCTCGTGGGTCGGTGGTTCATTCCGGGGTTCTCCCGGGTTCTTCCTCCACCATTTATACTGGCCGCCATGTAAAGCCGATCTTGTGCTGAAAAATTGCGTTAAACCCGATAACAACAACAACTGTCCGCATGGGTTCGAGTTTCGGGCTCGGCCAGTCTGGGTATGTGAAGAGAGCCTGCCATTAGCTTCCCGTGGGTCGATGGTTCTTACAGGGGTTTTCCTGGGTTCTTGCTCGACCAATTATACTGGCCGCCATGTATAGCCTATCCTGCCCATAGCAATGGCATGAAACCCCCAAACAACAACTACTTATTTTCAAAGATCAACAAATAAATAATATGCAAAGTATAATGGAACTCAGCCAATAACTTGATGATATAAACATTTATTAAATTTTATCGTAACTATATAAGATATATAATCTCTGTATCTAGAGAGACAACAAGCGCAGATATTACTTATCACAGAACCTAAGACCTAAGACTTGAACAGTAATGATATGACAATTTATTTTCCAAACTAGAGCAAAATAAGAAAAAGTTTCGCCTCAAACGTAGAAACATTATCCAACAATCAGATACAAGATTACCTTGTAAATATGCTTAGATCTTGTTCATTATCAAGCCCATCCAACATCTTAAAAATATTTTCAAAATCCGACCATATTATCGTTAATAGCTTGTTGACATCCTCAGCCGATTACGTGCAAGATCACATCATTATTATGTGTGGATCTTACTTATAATCAAACATTACTGAGACCTTGATGATATAAGCTTATTTGCCAAGTTTGATCAAAATGCTATAAAAATAGAATCTATAGAGTGAAAGTAAAATATCTGCGAATTATATGCAAACTCACTTCATTATTATAAACGAATCTCGCTCATAATAAAATTCATTCAACATCAAGCTCAGCCACTCAAATATAATATACACTGAATAATTGGAGTGGATATCAATTGTTATCAAACCTAAGGAGAGTTTGATCACGTAAACCTATATTCCTAGTCTGACCAAAATCGAATAAAAAATATTGCTTCCAGAGTAGTAACAAGCTCAGCTAATCAGATGCAAGACCACCTTATTAATATGCTTGGATCCCGCTCATTATTGAGTTCTTCCCGGTTGTTCATCACATAAGCCAAGTTTGATCAAACGTTGTTCAGAAATATAGCCTCCAGATTGGAAACTTTACTTGAGAGACGAACGGACTATAACTTCAACTTGTCCGTACGGCCAGATGAAGTGAAAATGGATAAAGTGGTTTATTTTAGGCATTGCGACGTGTCCCTTCTCCCTTTCCCCCTAAAACTCATTAGTACATATTAAAAAGACACAAATGGAGCGTTGTGACGTGTTTGACCTTTATGAAAATTAAACTAATATTGTAACTGAAGTGTGAGCTGTATACCTTTGTATTCAGGATTTCACTAACCAAGAAAAACGTCTATACAGAATAAATCTACATATCTACATGTCACGTTTTGTACTTTTACATGCCACAGTGTCTGTCAGCATCATAAACAAGTATTAATGCTAATGATTTATTTCAAGGCTCACCGACAGACTAAAGAAGACGACGGCGGTTAATATCGAGTATGTGTGTTAACTGTAGTGTCGTACCTTAGTCATATATGCAGGACATTGGGTTACACATGAAAGTTCGGATGGAAAATTGAAATTAACTATGCAATAGGATCTCTCAAAGTATACACAATGAATTTATACATTCATTAGAATATACAGTCAAACTATTAAAAGGTGAGAAATGTGACATCTTTAGACAGGCAAACCCCTGGGAAGTTACTGATGGGGAATCTTTCGACAAGTAAAGCTATTGGGATGTGAACGATGTGGCCTCTTAACAATGTTAAACCACAGGAAAGTGAAGAATGTGCCCTCTTTAGATAGACAAGCCCCTGGAAAGTGAAAGGTGTGGCCTCTTTCGACAGGTCAAATCACCGGGAAGTGAATGATACAGCCTGTATTGACAGTCGAACCACTGAGAAGCGAAAAATGTGGCTCTTTCGACAAATCAAACCTCTGAGAAGCGAATGATATGGCTTTTTAATCAAGCAAGCCATTAGAATGTGAAAGACGTGGTCTCTTTAGATAGTCAAACCACTGGGAAGTGAATGATACGGCTTCTATTATAATATAATCAAACCACATGAAAGTGAAAGATGTGGCCTCTTTAGACGGTCAAACCACTGGGATGTGAACGACGTGACCTCTTTAGATATTGAAACTACTGGGAAGCGAAACATATGTTCTATCAAGACAGTCAAACCACTGGGAAGTGAAAGATTTGGCCTCTCTAGACAATCATATACAAGTGAAAGATTGGCCTATTTACACAGTTAAACCACCGGAAAGTGAAAGATGCGGCCTCTTTAAACAGTCAAAACCACTGGTAAGTAAACAAATGTGGCCACTTCAGAGAGTTAAACATTGAGACCTGAAAGTTGTGGCCTCTTCACACAGTTGGCATCTTCAGACAGTCAAACCACTGCGAAAGATGTGTTCTCTTCAGACAGTCACAACACTGGGTAGTGAGAGATGTGGCATGGTCAGGCAATCAGAACACTGATACGTGAAATGCGTGGTTTCTTCAGACATTCAAATCATTGGGACGTGAAAGTGGTGGCTTCTTAGGACAGTAAAACCATTGGAACGTGAACGTTGTGCCTCTACAGAGAGTAACACTGCTGGGACGTTAAAGATGTGCCCTCTTGGTACTCGTGATAAAGTTTACTGCATAACAGAGGTTTCTTTCTACAATCACTTGGTTGAAGGGATCTCATAAAAGTAGTTTATAAAAATGTGATTGCTTAACAAAGATGATGTTATGACAGGTATGACCTTCTATTTTAGGTGCACGAAAATGGAGCGTAAAACCCTTGATTCCTTTACTTCTTCGCCAATTCAAGAATAATAAACATACACATAAACAGTACACTGTATATCAGATCTTGTCAAAGACGAATAAAATAGTTTGGTTTTTTTTTTTTGTTCGCCTTCTGAGGTGCATGTGCCGATGGCCCATTGGTTAAGTGGTTGGCCAGAATCTCTGAATCCAGCGGCCTTGTGTTTGAGCTAGCACCGTGGTGATGTGGTTTGTTCCCATGCCCCATTTAAAACGTGTGCTTCGTGACAGTTGATCAGTTGATTAGTTGATTGGTTGATTTAATGTTTAATATGAAAGGTTATAAAGTGCCGAATCAATAGGAGTAAAGGGTCTTGACCTGAAACACACCATAACATTTGAATAGCAACAACAACCCTTAGTTCTCAATGTATGAAAACCATTAAACGGTTGAAATTGATGTCTTCACAATCCGACAAGCGTCTCATAAAGTCACAGTTTTCATTGCTTGAAGCGACTGAGATTAAATCACTTTCGTAGATGGGACACCAGTCTTTTGCAGGTTCATTCCTAAGCGGCTGCTATTATTTATTCATAACAGGAGTGACATAGGCAACTGACCTCTAAATAACTGGTCATTCTCCGCACATAAATTAGCATAGTTATTTCTTTTACATCGTTGTTTTTGAGGTGGTTTTTTTTTGGGGTGGGGTGGGGTTGGAGGGTCATCTTGCTTTTCCCCAAATAATCATGGTAAGTGATAGAGAACTTGTAATTAAGTGAAGATAATTTCATAAAAGTAAGATGAGAAGTTATACAATTGTACAAATTTGTACTTGTTATATAATGCAGACTGCATAGGTAACACACTGATTATCTGCTCCTGCTTTGAATAATCATGCAATAATATTTGCTAAATAATTACATTGGGTAGCGGGATATTGGAATGTGTAATATGCGGTCTGTCCTTGCCAAAAATCACAACAAAAGAAAATCCCTTCAGTCTTAAATAAATATGTACCATGAGACGAAAGGTAAAAAAGCAAATGGTCTCTAAGTGCATTATACAAGGACTCAAATGATAACACCTTAAGCGCTAAAACGTCGACCTTTGACTTATTAGTTTTTACTCTAAATGTTAGTGCTAAGGTCTATGGAGTTAAAAAAAATAAATATATATTTCAAATCGCTAAGATATGTAAGTAACAAGATCACTAAGATCAAGTAGTGTGAAACTATCCAGTACGAAAAAATCATTTAAAAAAAATGCACTATTTTGAAACTCCGCAAGTATATTTCCTCAACCATTGATACCACATCCATGGTATGATGATGTCATGATATTGTTGTTTTCTGACTTTTTGCAACTAAATAAACTGGCTAGACAGTCGTTGTAAATTAAGTTAATCCAATCTTGTATTCGATGTCGCTCGCAGTTTTATCTTTTGCCATGGGCAAAACTTGGCCTAACTTCTTCATAACGTGGACGTGCTAAGCAATTGATTGGGAAGATAATTCAAGAGGTGCTTAACAATGATTGGGAACATAGTTATGGAGTTTCTTCATAACGCAGACATGCTAAGCGATGATTGGGAACAGTTGTGGTGTTTCTTCATTAGGTAGACGTATTAAGTGATTTGGATTTTTTAACGTAGCTTTAACAATTTTTCAGTCATATCGCTACGATGTCTGTAGTGTGGCAGTTTATAGTGATGTCTAGCACTGGGGCATCATGCCGCAGACATGTAGCATGATGTCCCACCAAGTCACATTATCCTGACACCAGGCCGACCAGTCCTAACACTAACCTCTTAATGCTGAGCGCCCAGCGAGGCAGCTGTTAGTACCATTTTTGTAAGTCTTTGGTATGACTCGACCGGGGATCGAACCCACGACCTTCCACATCCGAGGCGGACGCTCTAACCACTAGGCCACCGGAGCGGTTAAGCAATTATTGGGAACATAGTTGTTTAAATGGAACACAATTGTGCACGTGCTAAACAACGATTGGGAACAGATTTGTGTGATTTGGAACGTTGTTGTGCACGTGCTGAGCAATGATTGGGTACGTAGTTTTTTATTGGGAACATAGTCGTGGATTATATTAGTACTGAGAGTTTAAGTTTTTAATAATTTTATGTTATCGGAAACTTCCAGATTAATCCAATCTGGAATCGTAACAAATTTCTTGAATCGTAACAAATCTTTTAAGGTTATGTGACCTTATATCGTACATGGAATGTCCAAAAACAGACGTCAGAGGTCGATATTTAGCTTCAGTGTGTCCTAAGCTAAATAGAAAAGATAATTGCCGGACTCAGACTCAATCTTCCCCGTTGCCGCCTTGACAATTACCAACCCATGTCGCTACTCGTTAATTGAAAGCTACTGAACACTGGATTGGTTTGGGGTTCAGCAAAATGTTAATTGTTATAATAATGAAATAAATGTTCTGAAGAAACTAAGTGTGGATGTGTTGATGATCTGCCCAGAACTGAGCACAAACCACTGGAATACTCAACTTCAGCCGTAAATTTTTTCGCGCTAATATTTACATTGAAAACGGTCAAGGTTCTCCCACATATTGACGGCTAAATTTGTTTAACCATGCAAAACTACGGACAAGTTTTATTTGTTAACTGTATTTAACATTTATTCCAACCAAATTTTGATATTCTTTATATCCGAACTCCAAAGACAATTATCCATATAGACTGATCTTGAGGTTCTTTTGTCCTTGATAGCCAGTTGTGAACAAAATGGTCATTTGAACGTTGTGATGGTTGACAAGTGATAAAAGTACTGGTGTATTGCCAGCAGACTGGTTGCTCCAAGCTTCTCTAGGTCCAAGACTGTTTAATAATTTTCGCACAAAAATGCCCACTTCAAGATAAGATCATTTCTTTCTTTTAAGTTTCGAGTGTTGAATCCATCTGCGATATATTTCAGCGATAACAGTTTTTCAAATGAACTTCTTTGGTACACATGTTGGATGCCAGCTTTGCACCATTTTCATTTAGGACAATGTGGAGATCATTATAAGCCTTTTGGTGTAAACCATTTAGAGGGACTAGAGACAACAATATTTTTGAAACGGTCGTCGTGGCAGCCATACTAGATGCATGACTGGCGCCATTTTCATTAAGGACTTGGCGATAACCTCCAATCATAATGATCATTCATTCAAGGAGAGTAGTGACAGCAAATTTTTTTTAAGAATGTCATCCTAACAGCCATAATGGATATACAACTGGCACCATTTTCATTTAGGACCAACTACCATAAAAAGTATATTGGTGAAAATATCATGGTGATATAGCCATCCATTTAGTAAGAAGGAGAGATAACACACTTTCAAAATATAAGTTTCCATTCAATAACAAGATTTTAAAGATGGCTGCCTTTGGGACCATATTGGATGTCAGATGAGTATCAATTTCATTTAAGACCAAATGGAAATTATAAGAAGTCTTCTGGTGAAAATCCTACAACAATCTGACTTTCTGTAAAAGTAGAGTTGTGATAACAAGATGCTTAAAATGATTGCTGTATTGGATGTTAGACTAGCACCATATTTTATTTTGGACTAACTAGAAAAATAAGAAGTCTTCTAGTAAAAATTCTATGCTGAATCGATCATCCATTCAGGAGGAGTAGTGAAACAATATTTTAAATATGGCTGCCATGACGGCCATACTGGACTTCAGACCAGGGTCATTTTCATTTAAGACCATCAACATATTATGAAAGTCTGTTGGTGGAAACCCCGTCTTGATATGACCATCCTCGTAGGAGAAGTAGTGATAAAAACAAGATTTTAAAAATGCCCGCTGTGGCATCCCCATCGGATGTATGAACATAATTATTTTCATTTAGAACCAACTAGACCATGGGATGAATGTGTGTGTACAGTTTCAAGGCAATCCTGTAAAAAGATTAGGAGGAGAAGCGATAACAAACGTGTGCTAACGGACGGACGGACCATCCCATAAGCTCTTCTGGTCTATGACCAATAGAGCTGTAAAAAGCAATCTATCAATATCAGTAGGACAACACAGGCCATTAAATATGAAGATATCATGATAGAAAAAAAAATCCTAAAAGTTGCAAAACTGATGGCTTACCACAACTCTATCATGGATAAAACTCAATATATGTAAATGTATTACACAGTCAGCAAATACAGTAATACATACAATGGATCCAACGAATTTATTTATGACTACCAGCTTTCTCAAAACCAATCCAACCAGCTTTTCCCTTACTCCAAATTATGTTCCTTTTATATGAACGCCAATTTTGCATCTTTGCCAAGAATATTTGTAGAACTTTACAGTGGGAAAATCCGTAACGGTACAGGCGATGTTGTGCCACAACATGCTGTATACAGCATGCATGACGGAGAAAATCACTTCAAATAGGTATACTAGACGCTAATAAATGTTATATGAGAAATTAAACTTCCATAATATCAGGCACGAAATTGAAGTTTGTTGTCAGTCAAAGAGTGCATTTGAGAGATTTATACACAAAATAAATATTGTTTGCGTATACCAGACATTTAGATCCTGGGTACTTCAGATATTTTATCTCCATCTGAACACTTCAGATGAACTGTATATTTAAAATAATCATTTTAAAAAATTGGAGCAAAGAGTTTTTCCACGCGAGTAAAACATGAAGTACCTGTAGATTTTAGCGGAGTGAGTTCTGTTCAAATTTCTACCCCTGATAAGGTGAAATGCAACCGATAAATTAAATTCCTTGTGTTGGATGCTTATGCTCATTTAGGATCATCTACATATCACAAGAAGTCTTTCAGTAGAATGTCACTTTTACTACAAACAACCCTTCAAGATAACTGACAAGTTAGTAAAGATTTCTGATTGGCATTTTTCATTTGGACCAATTAGACATGACAAAATGTCTTTAGCGAAACCCTAATGTTAACATGACCATCTATTTGGGTTCGGCTGCGGAGTTTTTGAGTACCGCTGAAAGTGGAGAAGGCAAAGGCTAAACATTTTTGTCTATATCATGCCGAGAATATGGGAGTTAAGTGTTCTTCCCAAGGACACACATGGACAATCGATCTGGACTGGTATGGGCGGGTATTGAACCCGGTACCCTTGCTTTTCCGGTGTTTTACCAACTGAGCTACCACAACTAGCAAATGTGTTTGCTCTACAGCTCTCAAGATGCGGAGAAAATTAACATATATTTGCGTGTTTTCCATCTAAATGGATTGACATTTCATTTTGATCACTATTAGAAAAACCAAGTGCTGTCTGAACTAGACAGTTGATGAAAATGGCCACTTCTGTGTGCTGGGGAATATACTTGAAACTGTACCAAGTACGCCTATTTTGCTTGTCCATGAAATACAGAAGTGGATTTTCACAATGCACACATGACACGTAAGAACTTTAAAATATAATAAAACTAAATTTAGTTATCTGCTCGTAATGTATAATTTATCTCTGAGGTTCAGGAAACGAAAATATCTGTGCAGAACTAGCAATCGTACATAAGATTCACATCAGAATAAGGCCTGGCTAACTATTCACAATTCAATTCAACCCTCATGTTTCGACAACAAACAACAGACATATTTTTTCAAAAACACAACATTTTGTATTCAACCAGCAACTAACCACTAACAAGTAACAATAACATCAAACAAATTATTTTTGACAAGGTTGACAACGTTGTGAAATCATGTGAGATTTCCACTGATGGAAGTCATGAGGCCATTGATGTACACTACGTTTCCTAGCTAAAGACAAAAGATAGCCAAAATGGTCACAAAACCATCGATCTACTTTTTCATCGTTTCTAGAAGAGTGACGATCAAAACAAGTCACTAAATGTTCTAAAGGATATCCAAGACGGCGTTGATGAAGAAAATACACACAATATTGTCCACACACCATGGAATCTGTGCCTTGTAATTTCACATTATTGAATCGTGTCGTCTGGGCATTTCTTCTCATAAAGTCAATGATGTCGTCTTCCAAAGGGGTAATCCATACGAATCAAAATATTCCACACAATCCTCTTGAGGGAAGTAGACGGCAACCCAGTGAGTTCCTGGGAGATGACTGTCGTCCGTGTTGATGTCATAAGCTTGATGGTCTTTAGGTTTGCGATAGGTAGTTCATCTTTAGTGCACACGATAGGATTCCAAGAAGCAGTATACGAACTGTTGTTCAAAAGGTAATAAAGTTCCCAGGTATCCCTTTTTTTTGTTTTGTTGTTTTTTTTTCTTCACAGGTAATGATAAGTCATCAATTCAATTCTGACTTTTTGTTTGAAACGCTCTGTCAAGTAGCCGTTTCTTCGCCTTGTCTCCCAGCTCTGGGCTAAGAGAGATTCGAAGCGATAGATCTCTATAGTAGTCAATGGAGGGCAGGAATGATCACGCAAGCCTTTATACCACTCATGCAACACTGCTTCTTCCGAGATGAGACTCCAAGCTTCGTCCAGATACTCGTCCAATTTTTCTTCTTGACTCATCATCAGACATTTATCGTGTTGAATTTAACTGGGATGATCGTTTTGACATCCATAACGATCTCTCTTGGTCAATTCCGTAATTTTATCCGCCAGGTGTTTCGCAAAAACAAGACACTAAATGTTGTTCTTGTTCTGGCCATCTGGACTTGACTACTACCACGTCCTCTTTGTCTTGGTCTTGGGGTTCTGTTTTCACGCTATCCTCCCATTCCATTTCCAACGATTCTCTACCGTTCAATAAGGGATAAATGTCTTCCATTGTTTCTAATAGTCTAGAATGACTTCTCTCAAACTGTTGATTTCTATGGTATTATCGAATTCGGCATACAAGATGACGTTGACCGTCTCGGTGAGAGCTTCTGCAAACTGAAGTTCCACACGCAGTTGACCGGATTTTATAGGGTGGAAATGTCCCTCATCGCTGCCTTGGTCTGGAGTGAAATCAAAGACCCACAAAGTGTAACCTCCTACATAATCTTCGTACGAAATACCGTGACTGGTGTTGGTTCCTAGTTGCCCCGTAGCTTCGTACAGGGACAAGTACGATCCCAAGTAATTTTTCTGGGCAAAGTTAGGTTCGAAGGGTCTGGTACACAAGGTCTTGCCATCGCGACTTACTTCGATCTTGGACACTTTGTAGTGCTTAAACTGGAAAGGATTTTGATCGTGCGCTCCGTTGAGGGCTGCATTACTGACGATGCCAACGATTAAACGTTTGGGTAACTGTCCTTGGAACAGATGATCTTCGATCTTGGATCGGAGTCCAGCAGCAATGGTGAATGTTTTCACTTCTACGCGTCGTATCGGATACTTGGCGGTCGATCTGCTCAATGTGTGACTGATGTCGTTTTCCGCTTTAGGTAACACTTCTACGCGGCGCACGTAAAGTCTGGCTTCTTGGATGATGGTTTTGTGCTCGTTGGCATGAGCCATCAAATGGAACGCGACACTGCTGCGATTGAGTCTCAGGCGAATATTCACTCCGTTCAGCAAATACTTTTCTTGCAACCACATGTCCAAATGCAAACGATCCATCAGTTCTAAATTACGACCTTGCAGGATTTTCCTTCGACTGTCGTTAAAGCCCACATTGTGAGGATCGTCATCGGCTGTCAGGGGTTTGTCGATAAAATTGTTCTCACCTGCGGTGTCAGGTTTCCAAACTACGCAAGCATCCAGATGAGTGTTCTTGGCCTCTTTTCCGTACGTCAAGAGATTTTCCAGGTACGCTCGGGAAGGGTAAGTATCCATGCTACAGCTGACCAGTTTGTTATTCAAGTACAAATCCACTTCGCTGAACAAGGAATGCATGAAATTGTTGACGGGAGCTACTCTAACATCGTCTCCCGGATTGGTGTTGTCTGTTTGGATCACTTTGAGTTTCAGATACAAGTAACTGCTATTCAGATCGATGTAATCTTCGGGTTGTCCTTTGATTTCAAACTCGATGGGAGCTGAATCCGTCAAAGAGGAGACGGGATGAAGTTCGACCCATTGGGATTCTTGCATTGTCATCATGGTGGGTGGCATGGCAAACAGATCCAGTTCCGACCAGGAACAAGCACAAGACTCTCGGTGCATCATTTTCTCTGATTTGATAATCAAAATCGTCTAACTCTCGGACAGTTTTTCTTTTCTTAGTCTTTCTAGCTCTATGGGTGTGAAGTCCTCTGAAGGGGTGTTTTCGTCGTCTTTTTCTGCCTTGTCCTTGCTGTGGCGTCAGGGAAGAAGGAATGTCTTACTCGGCATCACCCTGGGCATTTATAGGAGTTTCTCGCCGGCCCAAAATGTCTTTACCCGTTTGAAGCAAGACATTTTTGCCTGCTCTCAAGAAAGCTTCTTTGGGTTTTTGTTTGTCAATGATGACATTTTGGAGAAATTCTCTGCCGTGCGTCAACGCGGCATCTTTCAAGGCGTGCAATCCTCGTGTCACCATCGGTTTCAAAACGGGAGCCACCGTACGAAAGGCTGATTTGAGCATATCTCCTAAACTATGTCCTCGTTGTCGAGCGACTCCTCGGTACACAAGATACATGACTGACGAAAGGTTAGAGTAATCGTTTTCGAAAATGGAGTTTCACTGTGACTTTCCCTTTGGTGAATGGAATATTTTGTCCCAGATCTCCTTTTATAGTAATGTTGACAGTGCCGAAATACGACTGACTGACGGGTAAATAGTGAGGATATACAAATTCGCGGTGAACGTGATAGGTGTTTCCACCTTCCTCGTCAGCAGCCGTGGCAGAATCCACTTTGAAAGGAATGACACGCAGTAACGGTACGGAGGTGTGTCCCATCACGTTGTACTCCCCCACATCTTGATCAGCTTAGGGTCTCCACCCAAAATGTCATACAATTCAGGACAAAATGTAATGGCCAATACTTTGTCCTCTGAAAATTTGATTAGTAGGTGACCAGCTATTTTGTGGTAATCGATCGTAACACTTTTTCTGGTTTTCTCCAAGGCTTTACCAAACACGTTATTGAACCTGTCAGCAATAGCGTTCACTAAATGTTGACCACTAAAATAATAGTCTGAGAGAATTTTTAACCGATAAGTGGTTCGTTTAATTTTGGGGTCTTGTGATTTCATAGAGTCAGCTGGACTGCTACGTTCATCCAAGTGTTGTTGCACTTGTTTGTCATGAACTTCTACCGTAAAAGTGTTTTGATTTTCGATGATGTTTTTGATTTATGTAGGGTGAATTATTTCCACTAAAGCCACTTCCCAACGGGCTTCTTGATCCAATTGGATGGCCTGAGGTAATCTGGCCGTGTAACAGCACAAAGTATTATTGGGAAACACCTCCATGGAACTATCACTGGGTAACGTTAAGTAAAATTGGTTGTTCATAATTCCAGAGTTCTAGTGTCCGAGGGGTCACTGGAAGTCAGAGGAGTGTCTAAAAGAGGATGGTTAGGGTGACTGTGGATGGGGGACTAACGTTGGACGCAAGACTCCCGTTGTTGTTGTTTCCGTTAGAGGAATATTTCAGAGACGGATTGGGAAGAAGGTAACCAATGCAACTGTTAAGTAAAATGGTCCACAATTGTTTGTCTCCTTGTTCCAAACTCAAATTGGCAATGGCAGCACCGATGACACAATACACCACAAAGATTTGGCAGAAAAAGACGATTTGTGTTTTAGGCACACGTTCTCCACACCACACCCACAACGGTTGCTTTTGCAGATCTTGCAGAGAAGAACTGGGCGACGGAGTGATTACTGCAGTAGCTGAGGCTGTGTTAAGGGCATGATGGTCACTTCTTTTTATAGTCAATGAGTTGCGAAGCGTCGATCCAAGAGTCAAAACTGGGAGGATATCCTTTCCAACGTACTTTGACTTCTCTGACACGTCGTTTCCCCACTTTTCGGGTTCTTTGATCGAGAATGCTTTCGATCTCGTACACGTCATCTTCTTTTTTGGTCACACGTTGTAACTCGGGCAAGTAAAACGTTCCTTTTAACACTTCCCCGTTCATGTCTTCTAATTTATATACGGGAGGATGACTGCCACACACACTTTCGGTGACACGAAACAATTCGGTGGTCCAGTTGGGTAAGTAACCTTTGTCGAAAGTGCGTTTGGTTTTGCCAATGCGTATCCAATCTCCTGATGCCAACACTACACCTTTCTTGGGGACAGTCACTGTCGGGGACGTACCAAACAGGCGCTCGAAGACGATCACTTCGTTGTCGGGAGTCACTTCTTGGGGGGCACCGAATGCTCCGATGGTAAGACTGATTGTACGATTGGACGAGGTGTGGCAAGACGTCGATGTACTTGAGAATGTGTTGATGCGTAAAATATTTCCACATGCGTTCTTTCAAGGTGCGTTGAAAACGTTCCACGATGCTCTCTTTGGTTTCGGGATTCTCGGTGGTGAAAAAATGTATGTCACGTTTCTTCAGTTCTCTTTGGAAAGTCTTGGTTCAGAAATTCGGTGCCTTTGTCAGTGTGCCATCGAAAAGGATGACGCCCGCTTTGTTTTAACACCAGTGTGAGGGCTCGCACTAACTCACTGCTCGATTTGGAAGTCAACGGCACGACCCAAGCAAATTTGGAAAAGACGTCGATGACACAAAACAAATATTTGTAGCCACGATTGTAGGTGGTCAAAAGAGAGAAATCGGCTAAATCGGCTTGTCATTGATGATCGATGCCTTCCACTCTGGTGCGACTTCTGGAAAATTTTCGTTGAATGGGTTTGTGTAAGGTGTACGTGGCTTGTTCTTGTAACCAGCGTTGCACTTGAGGTAAACGAACACTTTTCAGTCGAGTTTTGGCAGCACGAAACAATTTCTGAACTCATCCGTAACCTGCTGGATGTGATGGATCGTAGTAAATGCTGGCTAACAACTTCTCCATTTTTTTTTTAATAAGTGATCCACTCTTCGCTGATGGTACTCTGAAGTGGTTTAGAAACGGCTTTACGTGTCCGATGTGCCACAGGAGTAGAAGTCGAAGGTAGTTTTGGTGGTAGTGGTGGTGGTGGTGGTAATGGAATGGCTTTGGTCTTGTTTTCTTTTTTCACTTCTGCTATCCCTTCTTTCTTTTTCACTTCTGTCGAAGGTGGAGTGGACACCATCTTTTTAACCCAAACTTTAAGTTCTTCTCGTTGCGGTATAGGGGAAGGGGTCAACAAGGACGCTGCAATCTCATTAGGGATGGGAGCTGCTGACGGTGTTTGAAAGACTTCTCTTGCCTCTTCTTCCTCAAGCAAGCGTGGGGTTGCATCTGTCTTGACCACTGGGAGTGGTAGTGGTTGTGGTGGTGGTGGTGGTGAACTTTTCATCAGGGCCTTAAAATCTTTCAGAGTGGGTAGAGCTGTTTCGCCTAAAGCTTTCTGGTGAAAGACTTGCAGTCGTTGCAACAATTGACCGTACCGTTGCGATTTTTCCGTTTCTGACAAATCGCTGCGATCCATCAAGGATTGCAATTCTTGTTGTAACTGGGACATCTCGGTCAAATGAGGATTGGGCGGTAAATGTGGGGTTCGTTGTTCTTGCCAACGATGGTATTCCATCCATCGTTTGTAAGGCACTAAAGCTAGTTTTCGTCCTTCCATTGGATTTCAAGGATCATGTCTGAGATCTTTTGACTCCTGAGGTCCCTTTTATCTTCTTGGACCTCTTTA
>JAECUM010027726.1:0-18378 GCA_016617855.1 Megalonaias nervosa
ATATTTATACCACATATATTAAAAATAGCATGGCATTTAAAGTGTTGGTATAAAGCAATTTGATATTCCAATACTATTGGTATATCAAATTGTGATCCGCCCATGGCGCAATAATACGCATAAATAAACATTCTAGCGACCGTCTGCAGTTGATTCTAGGTCAATTGATGAATTTCCACATATTAATCATTAGAGACGTATGAAAATAACGATAAAAGTATTAATAATCCTCTTTTTTCTAAATGAATATAATATGGTTCACGTTTTCATCACAATCCTTTCTGATTTTTGTTCCCCCTCCACTCTCATGCATAACGGACAAACTATGCAGAAATGTGGAGTGAGAGAGAAAATTAATTTCGGCTAGACTGAAACCTTGAAATAGAAATTACAGCAAGTAACCTACAAGAATATGGTTCGTCGTAACGATACGTGTGCACTTTCCTTGGGATTTATCTACAGTGTTTGTCAATGATACAAAGTTGCAAACCAGGTCGCCATTATAAATTCGTCGGTTACGTGGTACACATACTGTGATGTATTTAATGTTATGTTTTGTCGTTGTTTCTTAAACATACTATAATTTTCTAAAACTCGATTATTATTAGTTAAATATGAAAATGTCCAAAGGCTCCCTCCCCCCTCTCTCTCTGGACCATCGTAGCAAGATACGGGCTAATATCTATGAAATGAACGTTGAGGATTTTCGTTTTTGTCATCCCACGATATCTCTGGACTTATGGATGATGGTAAAAGTTAAGTCAAACCGACCGAAGGATGTGTGTGTGTGTGTGTGTGTGTGTGTGTGTGTGTGTGTGTGTGAGAGAGAGAGAGAGAGAGAGAGAGGGGGGGAGAGAGAGTTTATTATTGGTGGTACTAGAGCAGAATAATGACTTTGATCAACTGCAAATATATTAAAATATTTTAATTACCTCTTTTTGGTTCGTCATTTCGCTTAGTTTATATTCCACATTAATTTCCAGGCGTCGGTACGTGAATGGCACCGTTCATGTGAATGGCGTAGCTAACTATGTGTTTTTGTAGTGCTCTACTTTTATCATTAAAACCACGTTTCGTGTTTATATCATAACTGTATATTATATTCATTTAATCAATGTGAAGAAAAATAGAAACTAAAAAAGAAAATAATCAACTTATCAATATGCAAGGTAATTGTGAATAGCCAGAAAAGGTATAGAACTACATTTTGTAGCAGACAAACTCGGGGATGTGAGGAGTTCATTCACTCGGTCAATACACAGCTGCCTGTCGTAAATCTGAACTCCGTTCAAAGGGCAAATATATGTATTTGTATCTGATATAAATAAAATATATTACAGTATGTACGCTGTATCAATGATATACCACTCGTTGTATAAATTTTTCATTTAAAGGAAACTCAGCAAGCTTCGTTTCCTTTTAATGAAAAATTTATACATCTCGTGGTATATCATTGACACAGCGTACATACTATATATATATATATATATATATATATATATATAGCCTTTGTATATACATACATTTACCATATATATATATATATATATATATATATAAAGTATGCAGACAGTTAATAAACTATAGTTTATTATTATTATATATAGTATCTGATAATCCATTTACATTTAAAAAATACTTGCTTTGAAGTAACATTTTCAATCTCCCACGACAGAAGAATTAGTGCTGTTTGAAAATTCACAGATGTATGAAAAATGGTCAATATTGAAAATATTGGCAGTTACTATACAGGCGTTTGTCTGTGAGTCTCTGATTTTCATTAGTAGGATGTCGCGGATGGCCACTTACTCTACTATTTCTCTGATTATAAAGACCTATATTTTAAACCAAGCTACAGATAGCTGTCAGTTATCGGAGTCTGTTTGATGTAGCGCGGCAGCTACTTTGACAAATAAATACAGATACATTTATCATGTTTTTGGTTTTCATACTGAAACGACACTAACGGTGTAAATTGTATCAGATAGATTTGTAAAATGCTTAACATAGTAGTCACAACTCTCTTTAAGTTTTCTATGTAAGAGAACTGAAAATGCATAGAACTGAGACAAAAACCTTGCTACTTGTGTAGTTGATTAAAGTAAAGGAGGTCATTGCATATTTGATCATGGTGAAATACAGTTTTCATGAACATACCAACTACTTTGATGAGATTCAAATCATATGTTTTGTGAGCTATGATTTAAATTCATATACAAATGTAGAAAACGTGTGTAAAATTGTAACCCATTTAATTTGGATGAGGAGAGGAGAAATTGGCTTGTTCTGAGAAATTATTTGAAAACAATTCCGCATTGTGCATAGAGCTCTCTAAAGACTGGCACGTGTCAGCAATGTACTGACCGGTTCTAATGGGAATACTAGTGTCAGGTCCTATAGAAATAGCTCTAAATTTATTAACTTTTACAATATGCAAGTTGTATATATACATAAGTGTTCAATCATAAGGGATGATGTAGGAATATAAATATTTTTAGGTTACTGCATTTGTATAGGAAATTATGAACGAGTTTTGTTTCGATGGATACTGCACGACCTGTCGGAGTGCAGTATCCAACCGATAAAACGAGTTCATATTTCTCATTGTGTTATTCTACCTAAGGCTTAATTATACAAAATACACTACAGAAAATAAAGTAATTAAATTTATGTTGTATTAGAACATAAATGTTCAACCGTAGATTCATCAATACATAATAACAATATTAATGCGCACATAGCGCTGCTCAGCGACCTTTGAACTTCGTCGCGCGCTCGACGATAGTTTCAAAAAGAATTGTCGCTTTGGTGTACATAAAATTGAAAGTTAGAGTCATATTGTGAATGAACGCGCATCGATTTTGTTTCTATGTTGATCCAACTCAATTCTGCATTTCTGATTATGATGGACTGGATACTTGAGTCAGTTCAGTGCAGTAAGGAGAATGGATTTCAACTGGAAATGTACTCGAAATTCCAGTACAGTTTCGGTGTGTATCAGGTTTTGCAGGACATGTCGGTCGGATTTGAAGAACTAAGAAAATTCATTTTGAGGAATTCAAGATGCATAAATGTAAGTATATTTATTACCATTCTTATTACCAGTTATGTTTATGTACTGTCACTTGCATCTCGCTGTTGAAGGGACCCAAGCTATGACCTGTATCAAACAGTGTGTCTTCTATCACTAGCCTAACATTGTATCAAAATAATTGTGACCTGAGATCAAGTAGACGAAACTAGTTATCAATGGCAGTGAATTACACCTGAGATTTCTTTCTCGACGTGATGGAAAAGGCACCCCACCCTCACTCCTCATATTGAATGAGGAATCAGTAACTTCTGACGAAGACGAGAAGGCTGTGAGAACAAGAGTCATCACAAGTAGTCTTTTATATATATATATGTGTGTGTGTGTGTGTGTGTGTGTGTGTGTGTGTGTGTGTGTGAGAGAGAGAGAGAATTCTGAGTATAAGATGTATGATTACGCATTATATCCTAATTTTCAAGATTTTAGGCAGGCCATCGCAGTGTTAAGTAACTCGATGAGTACATCCCTTGGTAATGTAGTCTTGCCCTGGTGTAAAAATTGTTTTTAAATACGGGTAGGGAGTATGCGAAAGAAACGATAAAAAGTATAGTCCTTCGAGAGAGTGATTAAACTTCCAAAAATGTAATCACTGTTCCTTTATTCTCACCATTGTTTTGTGATGAAATGATAAAAGAAACATTACACATCGCATTTAGTTGTTGATATTTTATAAACAATATTTCCATTTTGTGTTCTTTTAATTTTCGTGTTGTTACTTCTATTGGCAGTTATGGGCTAATACGAAGGAATATAGCTACTTTACACATGTTTATATAAAGATAAGTATATACCTGCACATGATTCACTGCTTTACCACATTATGCTTGCCACAATATTTTTTAGTCATGATCAGATCTTTCCTTTTCTTTAGGTCATTTTATCATGGAGAGACCAGTAATTTTTATGCAATCTCTGTTGGTGCTGGTGGTGGCTATCCAAGTAATCTCTGCCTGCTCGTGTGGTAAACACCGTACACTGGAGGAGTCCATCTGTGCTGACGAAACATGTTGGTAACATTAGTATGTTAGTACGATTCCTGCTTTCACTCTAACAGCAAGTGCAACAAGAACGTCAATAATTTTGATGAGGATGATGGCAGTAGTGACGATGGTAATGGTAAAGAATGAAATAACGATACAACTTTAATATAGTCTCTACAACTGCTGTTGCTAATAATACTACCACCATCGTTACTCCATCGTCTGCTGCTCTTACCAACGTATAATAAACTGACCGTCATCGCAACTACTAATCCTATATCTACTACCATATGTACTACAGTTATAGAAAATTTCATTGCCTAACACTTGCTCATCTGCATTTGGTAGGATTCTCGATTTCACACATTGAATCGTACTGATAAGATCACTCTAATCTCGTGTCTGTATGCGAAGTTTCGAGTCTTGTCTGGACCAACGAGGGCGTGTCAGAAATCATGCCATTAGTTTCCCGTAGGTTGGCGCTTCTTCCAAGGGTGTTCCCAAGTTCTTCCTCCACCAAATATACTGGTCGCCATAATGTGTAAATTATCATGTGCTGGAAAATGGAGTTAAAGCCACAACAAGTCGAACACGTGCAAAAACTAGATTAGCATCTTATTATAGCTATTGCTGGGAAACACTTGAAACACAAAACGAATAATTCACCCAAAATCTTTATGCATTGTAGTAAAAAGAAAACAAAGAAACATAACTGAAATAATTTAGTTCATTTGTGATATCTTGTGGTCAGTTAGACATTCCAGTTTGTTCTCTTTGATTTTTAAGGGCTGGATGGGGAAATTGGTGCAGTAGTCGTCGAATTCGTATTGGTTAAGTGCCTTTGAAAACAATTAACAAGACTGTGAGGTTGTATAAGGAGGTTTTTAAATTAGTTTAGGTAATGTTAGTTTGAGGTTTGGTATGATAATCAAGCAAATTATAGGGACTTTGTCACATGGACCGCAAAGGAGGGGCGATTTAACATTTGTACATACCCATATCGGGTTCATATTAATTAGGCTCTTTACAGTTGCTTATGTAATGCAGAATTTCCTTTTGGACTCCAAACAAGAAGTCATCCGAGACCATGCCCCTTGTAATGTGCGCAAATAGTAGATTGGGAACAATGATTACGTCTCCGGTCTGTCATCATTATTCATGAAATATTCTGTGACTTTTCAAACGAGGGTAATCCTCAATTACTCATTGTTGCCAGAAATGACCACACACACACACACACACACACACACACACACATATATATATATATATATATATATATATATATATATATATATATATATATATATATATCAACTATAGTGATTAAATGTATTTACTTCCATAAATTCTCGAAGATAAAAACTATATTTATCAGGCTGTTAAATATGTCTCGTTTAGTGCTAAAACAGCATGAAATAAGCTGAATATCATAATTTGATAAAAGTCGTCATTGATATGTACCTTCATTTACCTTTTCAATGGAAAATGTTTATAAAATCTGTCAAATTTAAATGTAATGCTTTGAACGACAGTGCTATGGACATAAAATATACATTCTTCCATATATTCATACACTACACACATGCATGTATGCATACATATACATGTGCTTATACATATGATGCTTTCAACGACAAACTATAAAAATGAAATACACATTCAGCTGGAAATTAGAGTTGCATTCAGTTATGCATGCATACACACATACATGCATGCATACATAGAAAGTCACATACATATATATAAATATGCACGTTTGTATCACCCTCACAACGGTGATCATGACTATATTAAAAACATCCGTTTCTGTACTACAGTGGTCATGGCAACTCCAACAGAGTACGAACTTTATGACACGGCAGGAAATCCCGTTACTGACTCAAATAAGGCTGTCGGCGCTGAATATTTTATGTATTTAAATACAATATACCGTGAAAGTACATAAATCTACTTATGATATACAATTGAAACAATCCCAAAATGTCTGGCAATAATTTTCTCAGTCAGGAACAGTGTATGGTTGAAAAAATGGCAGTTAGTTTTATACAAAACCTCTAAATACTTCCCATAATGTTGAGCATCCTATGAACATTTAAAATTAAAAGAAGAAAGGAACTGTGATGTACCTGCTTATCCATAATGGTGTCAATTTTGTTTCCTGTATCATACATGTACCACATATCCCATTAGCCTGATAACAGGTTACAGAATACATCGAATCTAATATTTTACAGAGCCTAAAAAAGTTCATTTGGTTCTTGGTGATTTTGTCTTCCATAAATCCCTTGCTTTGTAAACTTTTATCCTTCCTATTTGCTAATTGCGCATTAAAAATAAACCCCCAAATAACTGTATCAATCCGGTGTGATGGAGAATTTCATTTACTGTGTAGATTTCGTTATCATTTTGCATTGTTTGTTTCAAAGGAGGAGGATGTAGAGCTTGGAACATTTTCATTTTATTGTAAGCATTTTCCAAAATTATTCAGTGGATTAATATGGTAAAGAATCTGATTCGTCGTGAAAATTATTGATTTATTACAGAAACGCCTCACATTTACGTTTACTAATTGCGTATTAAAACAACCCAAAAACCACAATAGTAATCTTCCAGTATGATGGAAAATTTCATTTTCTGTGTAGAATTTTGTGATCGATTCTGCATTGTTTGTTTCAAAGTATGGTTATGTAGTGTTTGGAACATTTTCATTTTATTGCAAGCATTTATCAAATTTACCCAACGGGTCGATATTGCACAGACTTTAGCATTGATTTCATGTGGTTACGTATTCATTATACAACAAAAACCGGGCATTTCGTCCAATGAAGATGTTCGAATTATGAATTTATGTCCCTCTGCAGAAAACAATAATGTTCATAGTTTATATAATCCAAGAAAAGCAGTATTTGTTAACACCATTGTATTGCTTTTTGGTAAACCTTGTTGTTTTGCATCATAATACGGGATTTTGTAGATGTGTTCCTCAGTCCTCCGTCATCTTCAGTTCTTATATAGATCGGTCTCCTTGGAAAACATGCCTGTATATTTTCGTTCAAATCACAGGTACAACGAGCGGAAAACTTAAAACAATCATATTTGACTAAGACTGCAATATATTCAAATAACTTACATATATACACTGGCATTTGTTTTAATCGGAGGCCTTTATGATTCGCACAAAGAGATGACATAATTCACACAACCTCTTAAGTGACATTGCATGAGCCACTTATAGCAGCCAAATATGCATTTTCTCTTTCCTTTCGACATATGAACCAAACATGTCTTTTATTTTTCCTTTCAAAATCCTATCACAAATAAATCATCAGGAAATTTCATGTGGATAATGTGTAGAGTATCCATTCGACTAAGGGACACGAAATGCATGTATTGCTAACCAACAGCCACCTAACTTTAAGGCATCCCTTGGATTCAGGGACACGAAATACACGTATTGTTATCCGATTGCTGTGAACCTACACAGAAACTACATATTAATAGTATCAATCAGGCCAACACTGGTACTAGACCCAAAACAACATGATTCATGGTAGCCTGGTGTTATGGTTTATAATAAGCTTTTTCTAAAACATTAGTTAAAACATAGTCCACATGTCTAAAGATATATTAAAATGTAATTCATTCAATCCAGTTTTATCGTGGGGAAGAAAGCCACTTTTAAACTGAAAGACTTTCACAAAGTACAAATAATTCTTTTCCACGCAATAATTAGTTGTTAATAAAATGTATGTCATAACATTGAAATTCACAATCTTAATTTTGATAGATTCAAAAGCAAACACATTTATCCGTTTCTTTTGAAAGATAGTTAACCTTTTTCTTTTCAGGAGGGACCAAAAAAAATCCAATAAAACGATTACTTCATATTGATTACCACACGAAACGAAACGGATTGTGGCGTTGATTTGGAACAAGACACTGAGTATTTAATTGCTGGAAAGAAAACTTCAAAAGGTGTGTGTGTGTGTGTGTGTGAGAGAGAGAGAGAGAGAGAGAGAGAGAGAGAGAGAGGAAAAGGTTGATATATGTGAGAGATAGACAGACAGACATAGACTTGCACATGCTTGTCAAACATTTGGTTCATTATTCTAAAACGGTAGACAAAGTCCTGTTCAGATAAATACTAAACATTTCATCTACTTTTAGATAACCATTCGTGCAATACCATTTTTCTGGTGTATCATTGTCCCTCCCAACTATTGATCCTCGAATAATTTGCTGTGTATCATTGGTGCACACTGCCGCTTTAACCTTTCTATTTTACAGTCTTTCATTTCATTATAACCCTGTAGAATTGTTATAATCTAACAAGATATCGTCTGAATTCTTGTGCGAAATATGCCGACTTTAAAACTAGAAGATACTTTAACAAAAAATAAACCGAATATTAAGAATCCAAGCATTGTAGAATTTTGCTATAATAACAAATACCAAACACTAATGTCGTTTATTTATTTTCTCTGTAGTAATTTGTCAAGATTTATGCAAGGTTTTTTGAATAAAAAATGGAGCAATTTTCTTTACTAACAGTATTTCTTTGAAATTCTAGTACCAAAATGGGAAACATTTATAAAAATTTCTGAATATCAACGTTGCCTTAAATATCAGGAGGAATTTATATATAGTATACAATTTTATACTGACAATGAATATAAAAAAAATCGTGCACATAAGATCAGTGACAAAGAACTAAAGAACAGACTTGACTGACGTGTCAGAAGGACGGACAGGCATATAAAAATGAAAGATCAATCAGCAGATATATAACAATAAATATAGGATTATATCATATTTTAGGAACGGCAGGCATCGGACACTTGGCCCGGCCTTAGGATGTGCAGCAAGCGATGAACGCGGGGCCCCAAGGAAAAAACACTGCATTGCGGAGAAGCGCGGGGCCCATGGCGGTTGCCTCGTTCGCCCTTCCCTAGGGCCGCTCCTGATCAGACATTCACTTTACATTAATAGCTGTGATTTCCTAGAGCGTGTTTCCTGGGAAGAGCTCAGCCACAAAGAATTCAAGATCAAGGATAATCTTCTAACTCGCCTAAGTGAAGCTAAATGTTAGACGGAGTGTGTAACCATGGATGCATCCGGGAGACTGGTCTTGTGCTGGTGTATCTATGATACACGAATAAAATAATTGATTCATTCTTAGTTCTGTTAATTTGACTTGTCTACTTTTTATGTATCAAGCTGTATATCTTTCTTTCTTTCTTTCGATCCACGCGTTGAAAATAATGAATAGAAACAGACAAGCCAAACTAATTCATATATCAAACAGGTACACTGTGTGCCTTGTTCTGTTGATATCATTGGCGTTTTGATATGACATTTAAAGCTGATTAACTCACCTATAGCTCCGTATCGGAAAGATATATTGCTTATCTAAAATCAAAAGTATATATTATGTTTACGAAACACGAATGATTGGAAAATATTATCCAACTCACGTTCTATATCAAATGATCTTTTGTGCTTTTGACAAAGAATTAGCCCGCTTGTGTCATGTTTTATGCTTAATTATGTGACACCATGATCGTAATTAAAACCTCTAATAAAAATGTTGAACCAATAGTCCAAGTTAATCCAGACTGGGAAATGTTTCCACTTGCTAGTATACATTTTGTGTTCTTTCATATTAGAGGGTTAGGTACCTTCGTTCCTTGTCTCCAGCATGGCTAAAATATCCTGTTCATTTGAGCAACACAAACTGTATCATCTTTCTGGTAATTTTTTAAAATATGAATTGGGGATTAAAAGAATCCTTGACTGATATTCTCTTCTCGACTTTGGGATATATCAGGGTCTTTCCTATGGTGCCCCTTAAGCGACATGGATTACAGGATCAAGTCACCAAGGTTGGCAAAGAAGCCTTACGTTGGATTTGGGGAAAGATAGGAGCAATGGGAAAGCTAATCGGTTCCGGGCTGAGTCGGATCACAGTACGCGTACTCTTGGAGAGCGCCGCAGGTCAGGACTGAAACGTTATAGGATTCATATGTATTCCTGCTTGAATGAATTAAAATCTCTCAGGGCCGATTGGACCGATTTGGCCCAATCGGGCCCTGCGCTCACATGGGCCCCGTGCGTTAGTAATTTTTTAAAATATATGTATAGAGAGAAAGTAATTTTAAAGCGATGGAAGAAAATTTTAAGTTTAATATCGATAAGCCTTGTTTAAAAGTTTATCACCGCGCGTAAATCCAGGGGCCCACCAAATTGACCCAAATCGGGCCGCGAGTTACTGACTTTCTGACTTGTTTGATTATATGTTTGTATTTGCGTACATATATATATAAAGTTATTTTAAATAATCATGCAGCCGAACATATAATGTGGGATCCAGTAATAGGCACTTTCATCTCTGTTATATTTTATATTTTATATAATAAATTTACAAAATGAACGAGAGTAGTAATGGTATTGCTTTACACTTGTTTAACTACATTTACAATTACACTAACAATAATAGTCAGAAATCAATTATGTCGTAATATTTATGAAATCACATACATAAACAGACATTATTCTATTTATAATAGTCTTAAGTTATGCAAATGATGATAGAGGAACTTTGCATATATTTGTCTAAGCAATTTAATTTTGAAATGTATATTTTTTCTGAATATAAACACTAAGTTCAAAATACAATTCTATACCATGTCCCCTTACTTATTTCTATGTTTTGGTTTCACTGGATGCTCAGCTCAGCTCAACTTCGGCAGAAAAATGATCAGCATCCAAATGCATAAAATGACCGCAACTATATTATTAGAAAGATGGCCTTGACAGTATGTCATTAATGTGTTGCCGCAATTTCAAATACAGATCAACAGCTTCATACGCATCCTTTGCTATGTGTAAACTTGCTCAGCCATAATATGTGATATTGTACACATCCTCGTCAGAAGCCATTCCATCACGGTGCCTTATTTTATTCTGAAATAACTGGAGTTACTCCTCATATATCTGACAAATATAGTTCTTCATCTTATGTAGTTCTCCATCTCATGTAGTTCTAAATCTCATACAACTCTGGAATTGAAAACATGATGTTTGGATTTCCACTTGAAACAACGAATATTTGGATGGTCGGAACACATGGGAATTCCACATTTGGGCTATTGCGTGTACTTCATCATGTAAAAAAGACAATATAAAATATTCACATATCAACTACTTAAAAATAGGGATGAAAAGAAAAGACAGGTTGAAAAGGTTGAAAAAGAATGTTTTCATGTGAACTATGACATATGACCTGAATAAGGCGTAACGAAACACTATAATACTCTCATCAATAGTCGAACTACTTTCTTTCTTTCCCGTATACCTCTACATTTCAACTTATGATACATACACCTATAACCGTACATGGCACCGGAGAACAGCTGTTGAAGCATTATGTATTAAACAATAGCCATCGTATCAGTGGGGTTTTATACTTGTAAAGACTACCAACATGTAAAATAAGAATCTGCTGTCTTATTCTGAGATTAAATCCATGTCTTTCTTCCAGAATGAACACAATCTCCTTCTACTTTTTTGAAATAAAGAAATATTATTCGAAATAACAAAATAATATTTAGGAAAAAAAAGTAATTCGAAATAGCTGAATATTTCGTTTGAATCTAAATACGCTTCGTTCTAACAAAATGAAAATAAATATTTGCATCCATGTCACTTAAGGGGTTCCGTACTTTCCTGTTTGGTCCTGCAGTCGTAATTCAAAGGCTTCCGAATTTCAACACATGTGTAAGAGCATCTCTAAATACTTTTAATCTTTAATAAATTAATATTAAAACTAATATTTATGGCAAGAAGCATCGCTATTTTCTTCGGAAAACAAACAACGCATCATATTTGCTTGGTGTCTCATGGTAGTGTCAATCTTTGAAACAGGAGTAAAGTGAACGTTGTTGATAAGGGACATTAAAAAAACTACAGCAAGTAGTTCAATCCTGATATACGGCAGAAAACAAATGACAGTTATCATTTAGAAGAGGATAATGCAAAGGCGGGTTTCATCGTGGTCCACTGAAGATCATCGAACGTTATGAGTATTTTTTTTTTTTTTTTTTTTTTTGGACATGTTCACTTTTCTAATATACCTCAAAAATAAAAACAAACTGGTCAAAGAACTAAATAACAGCGCGATAGACCAACGAAATGCAGAAAAATAGATAGATACCACCGTTAGCTGATGGACCTACGATCCAGTAGGGGATTGGTTGGAGTGTTTCGTATAGGAAAAGCTATATTCATTTTGCGGGATTCGATCTCGAACTTCAATGGTATATGCTATATTGTGACTACGGTTTGACGTGTACTTTTCTTTTTCCATGCAATTTTGAAGTTTCTCTTACATAACAGTGAAAAAAGTTTCCAATAAAAACGGACAAGCTCCTTATACAGACGCAGTCTTTAAATACTTTATCCATGCATTTTTCTGTATGGTCTATTCTCAGTCTTCAAGACATTTTTGGAGAGACTGCATCAGGCACAGCCGTCGAGAATAACTGCGACTAGTGTATCAGGTAGTGCTGAAAAGGCAAATATAATCAAGGCATTTCAATATCTAATATTTATGGTGATCAGCTATATGCTGTAATACAGAAGTTGATGACGATACAATTACGTTGAATATACCCAACTTTCTGTCATGGTTTACGCCATATGATACTAAAAAAAAAAATGAAGAGTAATTTTGATTTATAATTAAGAACGAATAATAACCTTATTACCTCATTACAAGAATTACCTTGGGAAGAAGGAGGAAAGGAAACAATCGGAAGCAGTTAGGTTCTAATTTGATATAATCTAGGCAAGTGTTCAGGGCATGTTTGTCAATTAATTCAACAAATAATAGTTTAGAAGGTCCTATTACTCCGGCATTGAATTTTTCTGAGAACTGTTGATATCATGCCAACATTGCCATAAACAGGCTGTTTCAATGCATAAAGAACACATTTCATGCAGTTATGAAATTTTCCATTGCTTGGGATTCTGCTTTTTATATTTATTGTACGTAAACCGAAACCTTTACACTCTGAGAACCGAACAAGATTTCGATACCAAATTTCATTTATACGTTAAAATAAAGAACGTAAGAATGAAATTTACTTAAAACTTGGAAATGATTTTTAGCTGATAAATTCCTGACACAAGCTGGCCATATTATTTGTGGTCAGCAAATTCTCTGGTAATCCTATCGATGAAAAATATCGCAAATGATCAAGAAGTTACGCCAACACAGATTAGGGCTGACGATATGCAAATATGATGTCTCTACATTTCAGAAAAATAACTTTTAAGGTGCATCACAGAAAAAATAACTTTTAAGGCAAATTAATAATAACTGATCGTTGTAGATAAGGCATTGATAAAATATTGTTGATTTCACGATTGCTTAATTGTGAGTGACGTTCGTTTGCATAAATGATTAATATAACGTGCTATGTTTGTTTTCGCCTAATTAAATCTCCCGGCTTTTTTAACCAGGCATCAACAATAACTACAAATCTGAAAAAACAATTCACATCTGTAAAGCCCACAGTACAAAGTCTCAAATCCAATCTTCAGGTAGCAATCAGTCAAATGCAGCGAATCTAAATGAGGTATCGTTTGAGTAAGAGAAATTGAGACATCAAAGATATTATTGAAAATGTGAGAAAACAGACTAGTATTAAACTATCTAAGCGCTTTAGCGATCTATGTATCAGCGTGATCCTAAGATGACGTGGAAAGTTGAAGCCAGGAGAGCATACAGGAGGGCAGACAGATGGCTCAGCTACGAGGGAGTGGTTTACAGCATCTGTTGAAGACCACTCAATGCTCCATGTTGAAATAGCTGTTATATCCTCCGGCAACGGACCTAACCAGATTGGGCGTCTTGAAGTCAAGCGGACTGCTGGATGTGAGGTGAAGTAAATGTACAGTGGAAGTTTCTCACTGGCACAGACCTTAGCCAACACTTTTGTGGTTGCTTCCTGGCGACGCAGATGTGGAGAAGGAATATTGCTGAGTACTGGCAGCCATGGTAAAAGAGTAGGACGTAGTGTCCCATAAATTATGCGCATTGTTGTGTTGAGATGGGCATCAATTAGCTTAGTATGGGATGATCGAGCCCAGACAGGAGCGCAATACTCGCCTGTCTAATGACAGAGTGCCAGTGCTAATGTATTGAGTGTCTGAGCACTAGCGCCCCAGTTCAGTACAAAATTTGATATTGGATATGCCACGCTAACTCACAAATTTTAAAAGACTAGCTTTATAGGACAATTCGTTACATGCACTTTCTTTCCTCTGGTCAGTAAAAATAGATCGAGAACCTTCTCTACCTATTTAACTCCCACACATATGCACAGACTGGTAACACTTAAAAACATTCCTATATCCACATACAAATATAAGAAACTGTGATTTCATTTTGTGGCTAACACTTTACTACAGGTATATACATGGTGTGAAACAACTATCATCCAATCAAGTAGTACTATAATTCTGAAACCACGATTTCATTATTGTTGGAAATTTAAATGATGGACACTTATTAGTTTAAAAAAAAATTCGTATCAGTTGTTCATGGAAATAGTCTATAAGTTTAAATTTAAATCCCTATATAACAGGGGTCTAGTTTTGTGGACTCTCTCTTAATTGAATTCTTGCTGATTCAACATTGTTTATTCGCATAATAGTTTCCAACTGCTTATGACGAGTATAAACAATTGCTCAGAGTTTTATCAGCACGAAAAGCGAGGCAAAGATGGACTCATGTAGCATTGATTAGCAGGTGCTTGGTCTGCTTAAGAGGCATATAATGGTCAAATAGGTTCATATCAATGTCGAGTGTTTGTCCATAATCAGAGAAAACTTTTACTTACAAAATCGCAGTAAACCAAAAATTGTCAAGAATTAGTGGAGTACAAATGAGATTTAGAGATAAGTATCTTGGCACTCACGCATTATAGCCATAATCAGAAAACTTGATATTTGCTAAATTTCTATTAGTGAAAGTATTTTTTTAATCAAGTGTTCATTAAAATAGCCTATAATGTTAATTTCAAGCAGTGATTATCAGGGGTCTTGTTTTGAAGACTCAATCTTAATTTTTTCTTGTTGACTGGTCATTTTCTAACAACATAAAAGCCTTATGTTTTATCTCTTACAACCAAATAACGCCGAACTAAGATATTACTCCCAAATTAAAAGTCCGGTCATTTCCAATTCTTTATCCCGCGGTTTTCCAAACAAATGCAAGCCTGTTATTTGGTTGTTGGTATATAATATGATGGATGTCACTTTTTCTCTGTCGTGTATTATTCACTTTACAAACGAATGTTTCCCACGCATTCCAATTATCTCTAACGGCTCATCGGCAATATTTTCTAAGTAAGTGTTTTGGCTTTGCTATTTTCTTTTATATTCTTCTCGATGCGTGTTGTTCCTTACTTGATGGAAGTTTCGTGGTCCATTGAAAGAGTTGTTTCGTTTTAATTCGTTATAAACTTTCCTCGCTTTGAGTAGAGCAGTCTATCCGATATTTTATCCATCGTTTTGGGATTTGTTCTCGCTTACGGTCGATTGACATATGGTTGAAAAAAGCACCATCAATCTTTTGTGAATAAACTACTACCCGATGACCCATGTCTGTTACTGACAATGGAAGCTTATGTAAAAATATGCGTATATTCAAATTCATTTGAGATTTTCAAATATATATATATATATATATATATATATATATATATATATATATATATATATATATATATATATATATATATATATATATATATATATAAACCCCTCCACCCACATCTTCTGAGATAAAGTTGAGTAAATATTGTTTCGACTTTATGGTTGCAAACAAGTAATAGAAAAACAATAAAAACCAACAAATTTTCTACCATATAACAAACAATTTTGTTATCAAAGTTATAAATGAGAATGTGAGAGGAACTTACAGCATTATGAAGTGAATCTAACTAGTCCTTATAAAGGTCTAAGAAAGTCTTCAATGAGTGAAAAGTCCGTTCTAAAACCGGAAATTACGGTGTCAAAATGGCGTTGCCCAGATTTACTTCGAACAAGCTATAACAGTTCCAGAAACATATTATAATCCAAATAATGATCACTATCTATTCCATTGAACAGTCCAAACAAATGGTTTTCCTAGCGAATAATATCTAAGTACAACATAAAACAGGCTTTCAGACTTACAACAGGAACACAAGAAATGTGAATGATTCCAACTCGCAATAAAATTTATTCCTGAGTTCTCTCTTTATTTACACTGTCTATTGCGAATGTATTTCGGAATAGTCCATACGTGACAGAATACACTACTCATTTTGCATCAAACTACCTATCCATGTGACTTCGCCCAACCAATGCGAAGTTACAGAATTATTCTAGAACCGTCGAAACCCAATCAGCCACTGAGAAATTAATCCCTAAGCGCCATTTAAGTCTTATTATTAAGATTATTATTAGTAATTGACGACTCGTGCGTAAGGATCTATTTATAGGTCCTATGCAATACTAAACTCTAAAGATACTCACGTTAGGTACTCAAAATTTAAGTAAAGATATTCTGTACTATTTACCGCCATGAACAAAATCATGTACCAGGAGTTACAAAAATATAGATATACATAACAATATGTTTATAAGGGAGGAATATGGTAGGTTTGTGGTGGTTCGCGGTAAATACATGGACCGATGTCCGCTTATGTATGCAAACTTAAAATAAGAATACTTTGTAAATAAGAATATTTTGTAAACGAAAAATGATAGTGCTTAATTTGCTTCTAGGCTTGTGTGAGCTGCTAAAGTGTGCCACAGTCCTCCTTTAAAACATCAGATTTTCGAACAAAACCTTAATTAAATTATGTAGGTCCTTTTGATCGTCAGAATGATGTAATAACTACACACGTCTTTGTTACCCTGGATTGCATTACTCTTCCGCAGATGGATTCCAATTGTGGAAAATAAAAGGAAATTCAGATATTGAGTTATGCCTAACATCAAACATTCTCTCAGTAAGATAACAAAACTCACTGTGGAAAAAACGATATTTACCGAACTGGACGAAAGGAATATTTCTGGTGACTAGACAGATGCTTAAACAATGACATAAACAACAACAACAAAGGGTGTGCTGTGGCAAATGTTTTCCTAAAAATGAAATCGTCGTTTTATTTCGGATGTTCGAAGTGCATTGTGTCACAGGAGCAGCTATTGGCAACATGAGTTTGCTGCAAATAACTCTATTCACGTGCAAGATATTGAACTAAAGTTATTACACACCCTATCAGACTGAATGAACTGAGAAAAAATATAATTGCTGTTAAAAGATAAAACGATCCAACATGAAAGATAAGCACAGAGTAAAGGAAACACATGACATGTTAAAACATCCTTGGGTTAAGAACTGTCTGCAGAATTGTTTCCAACATGAATGTTGGACATTAAAAATCCCATTTCTGCAAATGTGTCTGTAATACCATATGAATTAACTGTTTGTAAGGGTCTAACAGTCTGTTCACATTATAGCTAGTTTGACAGTCTACCGTCCTTTTTTAAGAGAGCCTTGATTTTGAATGGCAACCTGTTTGCAATGTAAAGAACATGATCTTTTTCTCTGGTGTCGATGTCACTTCAGAGATGTTACTCATCAGCAGTTGTAACTCTGACCTATGAAAAAGTACAATGTTTTCGTTGGCAGTTCTAACTTCTACACTCACATTCGTAAAAGAGTTTGGTTTAAGGCGATAAAATAGGACATTTGTCATCCTTCACGACTTTTCTGTAACCTGATATAGGAAAAGGTCGTGATGCAAATGAATAAGGTGACAGCAAAATTGTAAATGGAGATAAGATATTTCATTATAGAAGCAGAATATTTCTTTATAACGTTTTCCCATATCTAAAAGATATAATTCGAAAGAAAAGGATTATTTAAACTGGTTTTTATTTCGTTTTAAAGGCATACAGTGTGTATGCCTACCAATTCAGTGTTTATGTAAGGTACTTTGTACGTGACTCTATTAATATAAATTAGTATAAAGTAGTTCTCCGTACAGTTTATACAGAAATAAACGCAATTGTGTATGATGACATGATTATTTTCTGATCAATGGGAATGATCCCTTCATTTATGAACTGATTCAGCTGCAATTATTGATCGTTGACTGTAATATTTGTGCTCATCATAATGATATTAAGAGGCAGACCTATCTGATTTCTTTAATTTGCAATCTGATGTTAAAGTAATTGAGT
>JAECUM010027727.1:0-18835 GCA_016617855.1 Megalonaias nervosa
TGGGACATCATGCCACATGTCTGCGGCATGATGCCTCAGTGCTAGACATCACTATAAACTGTCACACTGCAGACATCGTAGCGATATGACTGAAAAATTGTTAAAGCTATGTTAAAAATCTAAATCACACACACACACACACCCCTGGACTAAAGGTATGGCTAGTTTATAAGATCATGCTTTTGTTAAAATTTATGAAAGTGAATGAATTAAAGGTTTTATATTTTCACAAATTTACGAAAATTTGGAATAAATTTTTTTTTAAAAATTCAATATTTCTCCTACTTTTTAAAAAGTAGCTCTACTTTATCCGAACTGTTTCACAAAGGGTTGCTGGAAAGACTCAAAATTTAAAATGTCAGTTAATGTATAGAGTTTTATTCATTGTAAATTTGTCCCAAATTACCTTTACTTTGACAGTTTGTGATATTATTTCCCTAAATTTCAGACAACAATACCGTTAAACAGCATTTTGCAAGCATATTATACTTTGTGTACAGTATTATTCATGCATTGTCTGCAGCATTGATTTTAGTTAAAATGTTATGATCCTCAGAATTTGTATGGGTCCCTCAGAACCTTGAAAGTGTTTGAAAATTAACATTTACTTAAAACATGCTGGAAAGTGCTTAGATTTTGAAGAAGGTCACATGACATTTGCAAAATTCTCTCAAACATTTTAATTAATGTTCACGATTTCATTCACGGAAACAATGCTCATTAGAGTGCTGCAAGGAAAACACATGTACGATCCATCCATGATTTGTTTCTCCACCAAATACTTTACCTGATCACATTACATTAGAATAACTTTCTTTGCTACCTCCAAATACGGCCATCCCAGGAAGATGGAAAAATCTCTAGAGAGAGAGAGAGAGAGAGAGAGATAAAGGAATGCAACTCTTACAGGTCAACTCCCTTTTGTACCTGCTAGGTGGCTGCTATTATACTTGATTTAAACCAGTTTTTACTTTATCTGGCCATGCTGTAAGATGTCCTCAAGACAATCCAGTTGGTACATTTAGAGTGGTCATGGCTCTATTTTCTCTGACTGGCAAGCTGACCAACCAGTCAACCAGACTGACCATTCCTATGAAATACAATGCATTACTTATCAAGCCGTCAGACCGAGCCAAACCGGCTATACCAGACTGACATTTCTTAATGTGATCACTACTGATGACATATCCAATGGGCAAAATGGTGATGAATGCTGATGATACTTCATCATCATTTCCTGTTGATGAAGGCAATGAAACAAAAATGCCAGAACATGCTGATCAGACAGTGGAACAAAATGGAATTAGTTCACAGCAGCGATTGAGAAAGTCCCTAGGACTTTGTCTCTGTTGGATGGCCATCTTCTACCTTCAGTCAGTTTTACCTACAACGTCAGTTCTTTGGTAAATATATATGATGATGATGATGATAATTTGTCCTTCAGAATCTCGTTATAATTGTTAAAGATTACCAAAATTACTAGGCATCTCCTGGAGCATTTACAATCCTACTGATGCCAGAGCTTCTTTACGGTGAGTCAGTTGCATTTCAGCTTTCTCACCCCACTGGTAAAAGTTTATATTCAGAGATATTTTCCCTATATGTACCTTGTCTAGATGTTGAGAAATGCACAGAAAAGTCTTCAGTGGCATGTCAAAGTTAGTCAGGTATGTTGTGTCAGCTTCTTTAATACTTCACTTAGCACAGCTGACAATGTTTTTCATCTTGTCAAAAAAAACCACTAATGATTACTGTTTCTCTATATGCTCTCTCCCTTTTGGTTCTCCATTTCTGTTAGGTCATCAAATTGAGGAGGTGAGAAAGCAAGAGGCACAAGAGTTGTTCTTGAACCTTCAGTGCAGGCTCCTATCTCTTTGTGACGCTGTTTGGGAGTATATAATAGAAGGGACAATTGTTGCCAGAGAATTCACAGTAGAAAGAGGGACACAGTAGAAAGATGAACACAGTTTCTCCTTTCCCCAGGCCTTCCATCAATACTCAGTGACACACCATCAGACACCAGACTAATTCCTTTAAGTCAGATTTTGGCTAACCAATTTCACAAAACAATATGTGGTCCAGATTGTGTCAGAAGGTCTCCAGAGTTCATTATTGGAACCCCTCTACTTTCATCATTCTACCTTCATGAAGTAACTTCCAAGTAATCCAATGAAGGGAGATGTTTTTGCATAAGAAAATCCAGTTTTATCGATTTTAAAGGATGGTGTAGATAGTACGAAAACCACACAAACAGGGCTTCTATTCCTGAACATGGTCCATTTGCATTTGAGACATGCGAATGAGATGTATACACTCTAGACATGTCTGATCCATATACTTATTCATGTTGCCCCAGTCTAACCAGCTGGACCTTTACTAATTTTACTATGTCCAGTGCAAGACGGTGACGTTCCTGCACAATATGCTACAAAAATATTTGGTAGGTTTAGTTTTTGGTTCACAACATGAACAACTTTATTTCCCTCGTTGTGTGATGGATAATCAGTAAACAGAAGTCAGACCTTGTCCCTTGCTCAACATTTTGATCCATCGATGTTTGGAAACCTTAATACGTGTCAGCTTGGTATCTTTCTCAGAAACACAATGATAGAATCATTCTTGTGTTGGAGAAGGAATATTGAGCAAGTCATATCCCATTTCAGGATGTTCCTCATAGAGAAGGTAGCATTCCAGGGTTTCTGGATGACACACTACAAAACCATTCAGTAATTATGGTTTTTGGTTCACAACATGAACAACCTTACCTCCCAGATTCACAGTTTAGGGGGGAATAATTGCTGTAGATAAGTCAGACCTTATCCCTTCAAAACATTTGGACCCTCAAGATATGGAACTTGTAACACATGAACTAGGCATCTTTCACCCAAATGCGTCGAAAGTGTAGTTCATGTGTCAGAGAAAGCATCAGGCAAGATATGGTTTAAGCAAGGATGTTTTTTTAGAGTTCCTTGGCCTACTCATTGTGGGAGTGGATCTGTTATGATGCATATTTACTTCTGGACCTACAGAGGTCAGGCGCATGTAGATTCTTCAAGAGAAGGCTCTTCATATCAACCTCTTGGAAGTGGGTGGAACATACCATATATAACTGTTTGTAAGTCCAACATTTTTACTGAAAATTTGATTCATGCAGAGTAGAAATTGTCTTATAAGTGCTTCTTACAAAACAAATTTGATATATCTAAGGTAATGTTGGAAACTAGGTATTTGCAGTACACAGAAAATACTGTCAATTTAAATATTTTTATATTTTCATGCCTGTATTTCCATGCAGAAATGCTTATATAGGTATACACAGTGTTTGTCTGTTTCATGACAGTATTCATTACACAATACTTGGATATACAGTTATTTGGATTTTGATAATTTGAAAATATTAGGGATAAATTAAATACTACCCTCCACAAAGTGAAGTGTCCATCAATATTATTTACCACGAATGTTTACTAGCAAGCATATTGCTTCCATTTTCCTGCAGTTCCTAACAACCTGTATTTGAATTAATATTGGTATTTACTCGCTGCAATAAAAGTTTTGATTTAAGTTGTATTTTTCTTGTCCATATTTTAGATTTAATTCTGAAGTGATATTTCCTGCCAGTGCATGTTTGGCCCTATAAGCCCTTGGCTTGTAAAGGCAGAATCACTTTGTTTCAGGGTGACAATCCTTTTGAATGAGCCACTTATTTAATACATATGCTTGTTCATTGCTAAATAGAGTGCTACAACTTCCTGTGCATGTTTGACCTTGAATCACTTAGCTTCTTTTCCCATGTGACAACCCTTTGTTGGAGCCACAAGTTTGATACTTGCTTAATGTCAAGTAACAGAGGGGAGTTATTTGAACTCTTGTGATCTTGCCGCACAATTGATGTGTATTTTGTTGCAGCCTTTAATAGATTTCACACACAGTATGATTAAAGTGTTACTTACAGAGCCCAAGCTAAGTCTGTACACAAGTACCCACATATAACAGTGAAGCTGAGGAAACACGATACTTAAGATGAGAACGATTTACAATGACAAGACAACAATGGAAGATTTCAGAACTTTATCAGGCAGTGTGGATGAATTCTTGGACTTTGTACCAGATAATATTAGACCTGTTATAGGATATTGTGAATCACAAAAATGCGGACTTAACTTTCATTGTTTATTTGTAAGACATGTGGAATTACCATATTATGGGATATTGTGAATTGGATCATTCAGAACTTTTTTATATCTGTATGTGACCTATAATTGAATTTATGGATTTATCATATAAACAGATTTAAAATGTCAAGCATTGTGGATTTTAGTAGATTTAATTGGAATAAATTGTAAGTTGTCTATTTGGTTGTGACATATTCCACTCACAACAAGTATATTTTACACTGTTTTATTATTATATTGCCTATCTATATATCTGTCTAACCATCCATCCATCCATTCATCCATCCACATATCCATCCAACGATCCAGTTAGGTTTGTTTATTTTTCCAAAATGCAACTCTGACTCACTGACAGCAAGTCACCCTTCAGATGGATCTGACTTGCAAAATACACCCTGACTTATAAGTGGGTCAAAGAGAAATTAGTTTCTCGTAGCCCGAAAATGGAAGGAAATGGTTTTGACTTACAGTCGAGTCAGCTTACAAGCAAGTATATGCGGTATCCATGAAACACATTCCTAACAATGTCAGACAATTCAGTTGTGGTAACATGCTTCTGAAGATGGGGAGGGAACAGTCACCAGACGTTAGTCTTATGGTCAAGGAACATCTTCATTGGTCCTCCCAATATCAGGTAATATTCAAGTCTGACACATTCTTAGTTCGTTCAATGTCCTGGTCAACTCATTATCAAGTGAGGTCAACTGCTTCCTTCAGAGTTGTCCCACCAGAACCTTCATTTGGGTCTGTGCCCTTTGACTTTTCATTTTCATTTTTCCACAACCCCAGAAGCATGGGCTGTACATGCTCCTTTAATCATCTGGAAGGTAGTGTAAGCTTACACCTTCCCTCCATTAGTTTTGATTGTGAAAACAGTTATGAAATGAGGGACACAGGCAGCAGTAGCTTTGATGGTTCCACTAAGATGAAACACCATGGATCAATGAGGTGCTTGATTGAGCAACAGACATACTCAGGTGAGTCATAGTGACCTCCACTCTGCTCAAGTAGTCAAGATCATTGCTAATCCTTCCATGTCCAAACAGAATCTTCCATCATTTCTGGCTCCTTTCAGGAATGATTAAAAAGGAGTTTGGAGCTTAAATCCTGGAGAGGATCATAACAAATGAAAGTGTCCATTTTTGGGGCATACAGGGGGAAATTGTGTTTTGTCAGTGACTTGCATCATTAACAACACTGCTCTCAGCACCCATTCCCTAATGGTGAACTTCTTTCTTGTTGAAGAGCAGTTAGCCCCTATCATGTTCAAGGGATACTGTTCCATGATCTCAGACATGTTTAGCCTTCATGGAAGAGATGATTTTGGCCACAACGAGGCAGCAGTCCAATTCTGTCATATCCAGACCATGCTCACTCACATTATTCACAATGGAATCTCTCCTGGGGCTTGACATGACCAAACTCTTCAAAGTTTGAGTCTTTGACTCCATTCCCACCCCCACCCCCACCCCGGGGGGCTGAAGCAGCTCTCGTACATGACTTGCAATATATGATAATGCTAACTTTGGCATGGAGAGTGAGGGATCTAAATACAATATCCATAGATCCAAACTACATGCAGTTCCATTCAGATGGTTTAGTTGTTCTAATAATGCAATGGTTCATTTTGTGAAAAACTATTCCTATCACTGAAAGCAGGAATGCAAGATATAACTCCATAATGGCTGGGTGCTTGGTTAAAGGTAGTTATTAAATCAATGTTCTCTGAACTCTCACATAATCAGGTACATTAATGAAGATTTCAACTCACTAAATATGAGTGACTTCCATTAGTCAGGTCTTGAATGTAATGTCTTAAGTTAAGACATAGTGGAATAGCAAAATCAGCTATCATGCCCAGTCTGCCATCTCTGGTTTCCATTTGCATGACATGGCCTTGCTAAGGAGAGAACTCATTCTTGTTGGGTTAGTGGTAGTTGCATAGACAGTGACTGCTCCATCTTTTTAAAAGCACAACCTTTGACCTAGACTTGAATTTGCCACTTTTGCTGGATTCACTTGGGAAACTTTTGGATGTGAAACAATACTCAAGTATGGAATCCCTCAGCGATTTTCCACACACATGTATAAACAAATTGCCACTTAATGACTAACATTAGGAGAAGTTCATCCTTTCAGCAGAGCAGTCAACGTCCTACTGGGTGACACAGGTAGAAATGGGATGCTCAGCATTTCCTATTCCTCTTACCTATTCCTGTAATATAATGTGAACAGGTACTGTATTTGATGGAGAAAGCGAATATTTCGGTAAAATATGTTTATCCAAATATACTTTCCTGATCACATCACAAAAATTCCGCCCACATTTGCTTGCAATGCAAGCATCCTTTAAAGTGTCACTCGTGTAAACAAGAACTAGTTTAAATCAAGTAGTCACCTAACTGGTACAAATGGGAGTTGACTCGTAAGAGTTGCTTCCCTTTGTGTATAATAAATATTTACACAAAAAGAAGTTTCTCCATCTTTCCAGGAGGGCTGTATTCGAACATAGCAAAGAATGTTATCCTAATTTAATATGATCAGGTAAGTATTATGAGGAAAACAATTTACTAAAAAAAAAAAATTGCTTTTTGCAGAAATATATCGCAACTATGAAAACATTTGATTCTGACATATCATGAATTGGGTCCTTAAGAATTATTATAAGTCTGAAAAAATACTGTAAAAGGTCATTGAATTTTATCCTTAGAAATCTGCATTAACACTGGTTCAGAAGAATTCTGTCTCAGAATTTTTCATATAAACTATTTCATCTTATTTTAAATCCCTGACCCACATATCTAGTCTTATTTGTTCTAGTCAAGGTATGGTGGTTTTGTTTGGTTTTATTTTATAGCACTGGAACACTCTGAAGTTTATGTTATGTTGAGGAAAGTAATGTGAATTGTCTTGACCTAGGACACCCCACATTGGTGAGAATCAAATCTGGCACCTTTTTGTCATGAGTCCAGTACCTTAACCACTGAGCCACACCTCCCTCTTAGCACAGAAATATGGGACTTTTTTTGTCATGAGTCCAATACTTAACCACTGAGCCACAGTTCCCTCTTAGCACAGGGGTGTACACAAATCAGTTTTATCAGTGCTTGTACCATCTTATGCACATAAAAAATGCCAATTCCTAATCCACATGCAAGTTTTATTTTCTTAACTATTTATGTAGTTGTCATTTATAATCCTGGCTGGCATAGCAGCCTGCTCCTACTTCCTATTCCTGTGCTACATGATTTTCCTTGTGTTCCGTAACATCAGCGCTAAAAGAACAGCCCTTCCTAGTATGAGCAATGCAAGACGCAAGTTTTATCTGGTAAGTTATACTGCAGTGCCCATTAATAATTTGAGTTAAAAGCTATAAGCATTGTTCCATATTTGCATGAAAACTATGTTCATACAGAATAGAAAATAAACAAAATTTTAAAAAATTCTTCTGTATTACTCATAAGGTTTTTAATAAATTTGATATAAAATAAGCGTAATATGTAAGGAATATCTACTTTATTTTTACTTGTAACAATACAAAGTATTTTTTCTTCCCCAGTGAATCAATTTTTTATATCTAGAAAACAAATGTAGATTTTCTTTTTTATTATATATTTTTAAGGCAAAAGCTGTCTGTTTGCACAGGTTTTTGTTTTCATTCTGTGGCAATACAATTAATATCATACTGTTAATACATCAGTGGAAGGAAGCTTTAAATTTGACATGGACAGTGACAGTTTACAAATGTAGCCTATACATGTAATGCTTCAGATTGATTATTTTGTCAGATTAATGACTGTTTTCATACAAAAATAATGAGGTTTTTATCTTCATTAAGACATTTCTTGCATTGATTAATACAGTGAACAATGCTGAGATAGGGATAGAAACATCACAGTATTTTGTCCAACGGGCTTGAGAGCATTAAACATTTAAACAAAAAGATTATGATGATTGTGAGTTTATCTTAAAATATTTTATTTTTTTATTGTGTTTCATTCAAACATGGATTGCGTGGCCTCAGCAAGCTTGTGGTCTTGTTCAGTAACAGGATCCTGCACCCAGATTTTGTTTGTCACAGAATTTCAGTTTGCAATCAACACTGATCTGTTCCCATTTTCTCCAACATTTTCAATTATAATTATCATGAGAGTTAAACTTGCTACTTCAGCAGTTATATTACCTTATTAAAACAAGAGTTTTCCCCAAAAAAACTTGACATTGAGTTCAACAGGTTAATGATACTGAATGGGCAACACTGAATATCAAATAAAACAGACCATAAAAGTTAAATCACTGACAGCTTGCACAATTCATGTGGAAAACTATTTTTTTAAATGTTAGTATTTGAAGCCTATTATCTGTTGTGTGAAGTTTGTTTTTAGGTGTTATTTAAATGACTAATCCTCATTGAATACATAAATATATACAAGAGGGTCTACAGTCTTTACATATTTTAAGATCATTTGATCCTGATGGAGAGATAGGAAGGGAGGGAGAGAGAAGGAAATACAAGTTTTATTAAACATACTTTGGTCAGATATATGTCCTATATGGAAAGGAAGTAGTTCCAAAAGTAATATCACCACTGTGGTAATAAAAGTGTTGTAGCCATTGTGGTGATATCAAATTTCCCCCACTGAGATATTTTGTAGCTCATTATGAAATATATAAAAACAGTATTTACTACACAATTTTAAATATTTTACATTATACAGTGACTTTACTCATGATATGGCTAGTTACTTTGTTGTGGTCAGAACCTTTACAACTTATGAAGTATTGTGCTGATGCATGTGATTTTTAAACACATTCTCTGTCTTTTAGGGAGTGATTTATAGATTCAAGTTCCTGATGATCTCCACACTGTTCTGTGCAGCCCTCACTGTGTGCTTCTTCATTATCAGCCAGCTAAATGAAGGACAGTGGAAGTTTATGGATCAGGACCTCAACTTGGAATACACCAGTGCTTTCTTCACAGGTACAGTCATCTTAGTTTGAGCAGTATGAGTATTCATTAGCTTACTACTATAAAATCAATGCTGTCCATTCTGTTTTATTACGGGTTTAATTATCGTGTTTGTCATAGTTAACTTTAACCATGAAATTACATTGTCGAGGAGTGGAGGAGGATTCAGGTATATCCTTGGAGAGAGAGAGAGAAATCAATTGTTAATTGGCTGACAGTTTTATGTTATATTTCAGAGGAATTTCGTAAGTTTCTTGGGGGGGGGTTCCACTACAAATCAAATATATTGATAAAAGAAACAATTATGGAGGGGGCCCCGAGTGGCCGAGTGGTCTAAAGCGCTGATCGTTACGGATCACTGCCATCTCACCTCTGTCTGCGTGAGCTCGAGTCCAGGCTCGGCTAACGTGGGTACGTGAGAAAGCCTGCCAGTAGCTTCTCGTGGGTCAGTGGTTCTTCCCGGGGTTTTCCAGGGTTCTTCCTCCACCATTAATACTGGCCGCCATGTATAGCCTATCTTGTGCTGAAAAATGGCGTTAAACCCTATAACAACAATAACAACAACAACAATTATGGAGAACTCTTTGTAACACAAGGTCATCAATGTACAAAATTTCTTTACAAGTGTATACTAACTTTACTTGATGAGATTTCATTAAATTGTTGTGTCTTTGCAATTGAAGAGCAACGTGCAAGTCCATTATTATCTGTCAAATCAGCATTTCCAATTGTTCTCTTGATTAGTTCTCATTCTTCATGTACTTCTTTCACCTGACAGGCACAGATTGGTGCAATCAGTTTCTGATTGACATATACACAGATAGCTTGCATTTGGAGGAACAGTGCAGTGGATGAAGTTCATTTGAACTTTATCTTATGGAAGCTAAGATTCTGTGTTTGGAATTAGTTGATATCCATGCCTCTTCTACAATAAACTCAAAAAGTTTAGTCCCTATATGAAAGCAGTATTGGAAGACCACAAAATTTGGCTATCCATGAAAGTGAAAATATTTCCATGAAAGTGAATTAATAATGTGTAATAGAGTCAGTTTCTCTGTGATTTTATCATAGGCTAAATCACTGTTTCCATTTGGTGAAAAAATGTGATTTATTGGATCCTACTGTGCATTCTATCCAAAAATTGGCAAGTTTTTAACTTGGAATTTCTCAGAATAAATTTTGAAAATGATAGGAATAAATGTCATCATGTAAGTTATGATAAAAGTTTTTAGTCCTAAAGCACAACAGTGTAAGAGGATGTTATCCATCAGTGGTAGTCAGTGGAACTAAAGTGATGAACACGGAATAATTGCTTTGGTTCAAAAATATTTTATTGCCATATTTACAGCACATGGGAAACTCCGGTGGCCTATTGGTTAGATCATCCACCTTGGGGTGTGGGGGGTCATGGGTTCGAACCCCAGCCGAGTCATGCCAAAGACTTACAAAAATGGTACTAACAGCTGCCTCGCTTTTCGCTCAGCATTAAGATAGGTTAGTGTTAGGACTGGTCGGCCTGATGTCAGGATAATGTGACTTTGTGGAACATGATGCTACATGTCTGCAACATGATGCCCCAGTGCTAGACATCACTATAAACTGTTACACTGCAGACATCATAGCGATATGACTGAAAAATTGTTAAAGCTACATTAAAAATCCAAATCACACACACACGCAAATACAACACATACGGTTGGGTTACAAGTTTTCACAATCAAATATGCAATTAGGTAAGTGGCAAGGACTAACAGTACGTGTATACATTGAAGTATGAATCAGAAATAGTGCATGAATAAATATGAATAATAAAAAATTCTTGTACTGGAAAGAAAGGGGGAGAACAGGGGACAATAAAGGGATTTCATAGCAGGCGTTGGAAGGAGATAATGCCAGTAGGTAGTTTGTCTTAGATGATTGAAATCGTGTAGTATCTTTAATGGAAGTTTGTAATATTTCAAATATGCAGGTATATACATCCTTTGCCAACTCATCTGATCCTTCTAGCAAGACATTAATAATAAAGAGATGAATAATTGGTTTAAGCATAATCATTGTTTAAATCGCTGGATCTGGGTATGAATAATTGATGATGTCCTGTTACCAAATAGTGTGACATGATTATGAGTTGGAGAAATTTTACATTTAAGTATTAGATAATCTGTTTAATTGTTACAAATATGTAATTTAATTACTTGTATGTTAATTTTAAATTCTTTTTTATTTTATTTTTGTATCATTACATTTTATTGTAATGATTATTTTCACGGGATCTGATATTTCTGAAAGAGATATTATGTTTTTATAAAACGTAGTATGACTCGCATAAGCACGATTTTATCCTGCCATGGTTTGTCGATTGAGTAAACACTACGCGAAAATGATTGGTTATTGTCAAGATCATTTTCCTGGCCCATGTGAAATTGCATTGTTTACTGCGCTATTTGATGATGAAATAGTCACGCATTTCATCGTACGCACTTGAAATGACGTCTTAGTTCAGTTTAAAAATATTCAGATCCCCATGAAATATTGAGTCTTATAATATATCTTCAAGAAGAAGGATATATTTCTATGAGGTGCCGTAAAGAGTTGTATTTTTACATCTTTGGAGCTCGAGATGTTTTATCATAGATGACAGTTTGTTCAGAAGTTCATCTATTTTTTAAAATATAATAATTTATTCCCTGGAGAACTATACAAGTGACAAAGACATTCAATGGTAATTTATTCTAAATTGAAACATTACAAGTTGTGGTTCAACGTGGAACTCTTGACATTCGTATAAAGACTTCACAAGACATCATCATCCTCCATCTTTGAATGTCATCAAGATTTGAACCTGGATTTAGTTAAAACTATTTAGTAATAGGACTTGTATTTTTTTTGTACTAGGATAAATGTTTGGATTGTCTTCACAAACTGGAAGTCCTATTTTCTATTTTCACCTTTTCGCCGTGTTTTCTAGGGAAAAAAATTATTTTTGTTAAAACTTACAAAGCTTGTTGGTTTCACTCTTTTCTTTTGTTACTTTTGAAGGAGCCTATACGTAACATAAAGAAAATTGGGGGCTCATCCGGGATATTTGAATTTGGCTAAAATATTTCAGAAAAATTGTTTTTTTGAAATTTAAATTCCCCTAGTGTTTAAATCCCAAGTACTATTTTATATTTTGTTTGAAATCTTTAGTGAAAACAACAGGCTTTCATTCACAGTATCATCAAAAGTAGAGAATGTTTTTGAATTTTACCCAGAAGTTTTTGGAAATTTTGAAAATGGAAGTCCAGCTAAAAAAGTTGGAATTAGAGATAAGGCAGGTTCAGTTTCAGATAGAAAAGATACAAAAAGAAAAAGAAATGGAAGTAATGGAGTTACAGTTTAAAGAAAGAAGGGAAGGAATGCAAAGGCAATTTGAAAAAGAAAAACCAGATATACAATTGCAAAAAGAGAAGGATGAAAGGGAATTCCAAATTAGAATGAAAGAATTAAAGCTGGCAAAAGGAAAACACTCCCCCACTTCTGATGTTTATAGAATATCAAGCTAATGCCCCCATTTGGAGAAGAAGAGTAGATAGATATTTTCCTTGTTTTGAAAAAGTTGCTGAAAATTTGAAGTGGCCAAGGGAGCATTAGACTCTATTATTGCAATTTGTACTTACTGGTAAAGCTAGTGATTTTTATTTTTCACTGTCACAAGAGCAGAGTGCTGACTATGACGTGGTTAAGGAGTGTATTTTGAAGGGTTATGCATTGGTCCCTGAGGCTTATCAGCAAAAATTCAGGTTTCTAGAAAACCAACTGACCGTACCTATGTTGAATTTGCATGGGAAAAAGCACAACAATTTGATAGGTGGTGCTCTTCTAGAAAGGTCAATAAAGATTATGAAAGTCTCAGTCAACTCATATTACTTGAAGAGTTCAGGAACTGTGTCCATGGTGACATTGGAATGTATCTTGACGAGCATGAGATTGAAACCTTGGAAAATGCTGCTCGTGCTGCTGATAACTATTCTTTAACTCAAAGTTCCTGTTGTAGGCAAATCTTTCACTCAGCAGTCTACTGGTAGAAAGGTGTTTCAGCTTAATACTCCTCCTCCTAAAACTCAATCTGGCACAACTTCTAAAAATCAAGCTTCTGAAAACTTGATTCAAAATCCTTTTCTATTCCTACATGTATCTATTGCAAGAGAAAAAGGACACGTCATTTCTGATTGCTTCAGATTGAAATATAGGCATCAGAATCAAGATAGACCTATCCCAAATGCTCTTATTTCTAAGAGGTCAAGGTCACGGTCATGTATTGAAGGCAATACGTTTGTTGGGTCTCGTAAACCCCCGTCTGATTTTATTATGGAGAATTATGAACCATTCATGTCGAAGGGTTCTCTATCACTCTTGGGTGATTTGGCCAATCCTATCCATATTAAAATTTTAAGGGATACAGGAGCTTCTCAGTCTTTTATTGTCAAGTATTTTGCCTTTTTCTGAGAAGTCCTGTTCTAATGAGAGTGTTCTCATTCAGGGAGTAGAGTGCGGTTTTGTTAATGTTCCTCTTCATTATGTAAATTTGTCATCAGACTTAGTTTCAGGACCTGTGACAGTCGGTATAGTGTCTACTTTACCCGTTTAGGGTATTCATTTGTTGCTAGGCAACGACCTAGCTGGAGACAAGGTTGTGGTTAATCCACTTGTAACTGACAAGCCTTCTTTGGATCAGAAAGTTGATCCTATTGAAAAAGAATACCCTGATTTATACCCAGCTTGTGCAGTTACCAGAGCTATGTCAAAGAAAGCTCTTGAGAATGATTTTGATAAGGAAAATATTTCTTTAGCTGACACATGTATTGGTCAGACTTTTGATGAGGTCACTTTCACTTCTAATTTGGATCAATCAAAAGGTATTGATCACAGTGATCCTCTTTTAAATAATCATTCTCTTTTATCTAATCAGGGTGACTAACGACAATCACTTGTTGTCGAACAGGTAAAAGATCCTGAGATCTCCTGTTTGTTTCAGAGGGCCATTAGTGAAACTGAAGCCACTGAAGTACCTGTCTGTTATTTCATTAAAAATGGAATTGTTATGAGAAAATGGAGACCTCCCAAGGTACCTGCTAATGACGAGTGGTCAGTGAACAATCAGATTGTAGTTCCAAAATCTTACAGACAGGAAATACTTAGTTTGGCCCATGAAACTCCTCTGGCTGGTCATTTAGGGATAAATAAAACTTATCACAAGATCTTGACTCACTTTTATTGGCCAAAAATCAAAAGTGATGTTTGTAAATTTTGTAGATCTTGTCATACTTGTCAAATGGTAGGAAAACCCAATCAGAAGATACCTAAGGCACGTCTGCAACCTATTCCTGCATTTGACGAACCATTTAGCAGAGTTATGGTAGATTGTGTTGGCCACTTACCTAAGACCAAGTCAGGCAACCAATATTTGTTGACCATTATGTGTGTGTCAACACGATTCCCAGAGGCGATTCCTTTGAGGAATATTAAAACCAAAACCATAGTAAAAGCTTGGGTAAAGTTTTTTTTACTCAATTTGACCTTTCCAAATCTGTCCAATCAGGTTAGAGGTCAAATTTCATGTCTGGAATTTTCCAGCATGTTATGCTTGAAATTGGCGCTCAGCAGTTCAAGTCAAAAGTGAAACTATGGTTTCACAAAACTTTACTTGAGAGAATTTTTGAGTCCTGTAAGTTCATTCTCTCATGCTCATTCTTCAAAATTTTCTTCAAATTAGATTTTATGGCCCTTACAAAGTAAAGAAGAAAATTAATGAGTTAAGTTATAATAATAGTACTCTGATCTAAATAAATTAATGGATTACTAGTATATTGAAAGAGATAGCCAAGTAAATTATGCAGTTAATTTAGTTGTATCTGTTCCACCAACTGAGGATTTAAGTGAAGAAATTCAATTGGACACTGTTGATCTTGGAGCAACAAATCTTCGGAATTCGGAAATTATGAAAGATCTGGACCAGAAAGTTTTACATTTACAACAAGAAGAAAGGAATGTACTTGAACAGTTATTATTCAAATATGAGCACTTGTTTCCAGATATTCCTACAAGGACAAACAAAATTTTTCATGATATTGAAATTGTAGATTCAAAACCTGTGAAACAACACCCATACAGGATGAACCCTCTCAAACCGGAATACTTGAAAACGGAAATTCAGTATTTGCTGGAGAAGGATTTCATAGAGCCCAATAAAAGTGATTGGAGTTCACCATGCATACTTGTTCCGAAACCAGATAAAACTTTCCATATGTGCACTGATTATAGGAAGGTGAACAGTGTGACAAAACAGATTCATTTCCATTACCAAGAATCGATGATTGTATTGATAAAATTGGAAATGCCAAGTACATCACCAAATTTGACCTTCAGAAAGGATTTTGGCAAATTCCACTTACGGAAAGAGCGAAAGAAATTTTGGCATTTGTGACTCCAGATGGACTCTGTCAATATAAAGTTATGCCGTTCGGGATGAAGGGTTCCCCAAGTACCTTTCAATGCATGATGAATATGATTACCTCTGGTCTAGATAACTGTGATGCTTACATCGATGATGTCATCATCTACATCAACACCTGGAAAGAACATCTAGCCATGATTCGGAAATTCTTTGAAAGATTCACTGATGCAAATTTGACAATCAATTTATCTAAAAGTGAGTTTTGCCGTGGTTGTGTAACTTTTCTAGGACATATTGTGGGACATGGTCAAGTTAAATCTATCGATGCTAACATCAAAGCTATCTCTGATTTTCCTGTGCCTGTCAGTAAAAAGCAACTGATGTGATTTTTGGGTATGGCCGGATACTATCGAAAGTTTTGTTCCAATTTTTCTAATATTGCTGAACCTCTGACAAACTTGTTAAGTAAGAAAAACAAGTTTCTTTGGACCGAAAAATGTCAGGAAGCTTTTGATAGATTAAAAGCCATACTCAAAAGTGCGCCGGTTCTCACAGCTCCAAATTTCAATCAGTCTTTCAAATTATCTGTGGATGCAAGTGATGCTGGGGTTGGAGCAGTATTGATTCAAGAAGATAGAAATGGTATTGATCACCCAGTGTGCTATTTCTCTAAGAAATCAAATAAGCACCAAAGAAATTACTCAACAGTCGAGAAGGAATGTTTGGCTTTAATATTGGCATTACAGCATTTTGAAGTTACATTAGCTCAGCTCCTTCTCTGGTTGTTCTGTATAGTGATCACAACCCCCTTACTTTCATCGACAAGATGAAAAATAAAAATCAAAGATTATTAAGGTGGAGTTTGTTTTTGCAAGAGTATAATCTCAACATCAGGCACATCAAAGGAAAAGACAATTTGATTGCAGATGCACTTTCCCGTGTATAGAAATATTATTTTCATATACACTTTGTATAATTCATAAGAGTTCTTCTTATGTAATTTTTTTTACCTCATGTATAGTTTACATATGGTAAAAAAGAAAGCTTTATTACATAAATCTTTCTTTTTTCTTTATGGGGGAAAGTGCTACGAATATGTAATTTAATTACTTGTATGTTAATTTTAAATTCTTTTTTATTTTATTTTTGTATCATTACATTTTATTGTAATGATTTTTTTCACGGGATCTGATATTTTTGAAAGAGATATTATGTTTATATTAAACGTAGTATGACTCACATAAGCATGATTTTATCCTCTGTGGTTTGTCGATTGAGTAAACACTATGCGAAAACGATTGGTTATTGTCAAGGTCATTTTCCTGGCCCATGTGAAATTGCATTGTTTACTGCGCTATTTGATGATAAAATAGTCACGCGTTTCATTGTGCGCGCTTGAAATGACGTCTTAGTTCAGTTTAAAAATACTCAGATCCCCGTGAAATATTGAGTGGTATAATAAATCTTCAAGAAGAAGGATATATTTCTATGAGGTTCTGTAAAAAGTTGTATTTTTACATCTTTGGAGCTCGAGATGTTTTATCATAGATGACAGCTTGTTCAGAAGTTCATCTATTTTTTAAAATATAATAATTTATTCCCTGGAGAACTATACAAGTGACAAAGACATTCGATGGTAATTTATTCTAAATTGAAACATTACAAGTTGTGGTTCAACGTGGAACTCTTGACATTCGTATAAAGACTTCACCTGATGTCATCATCCTCCATCTTGGAACGTCATCAAGATTCGAACCTGGATTCAGTTAAAACTATTTAGTAGTAGGACTTGTATTTTTTCAGTACTAGGATAAATGTTTGGATTGTCTTCACAGATTGGAAGTCCTATTTTCTATTTTCACCTTTTCACCGTGTTTTCTAGGGAAAAAAATTATTTTTGTTAAAACTTACAAAGCTTGTTGGTTTCACACTTTTCTTTTGTTACTTTTGAATGAGCCTATACGTAACATAATGTTTTACATGATTTGGGAGCATTCCAAACCTTTATTGCAGAAGCTGTATAGAAATTTCAGGAGTTTTCTAACCTAGATTGTATTTGTTGAAAATTATTTCTATTTTGCAAATTATTTTGGGGGCCCCGAGTGGCCAAGTGGTCTAAAGCGCTCTCCGTTACGGATCACTGCCATCTCACCTCTGTCTGCGTGGGTTCGAGTCTAGGATTTGGCGAATGCGGATATGTGAGAAAGCTTGCCAGTAGCTTCTCGTGGGTCGGTGGTTCTTTCCGGGGATTTCCCGGTTTCTTCCTCCACCATTAATACTGGCCGCCATGTATAGCCTATTGTGTGCTGAAAAATGGCATTAAGCCCCACAAAAACAACAACAACAACAACAAATTATGTTGTGTTTTGTGTCCAACTAATGGAAGTTCAAGATCTTGGAGGTAAGAGGGAAAAGAACCATATATAATTTTGTGAAAGGTGCAGAGTTTATGAAATTCTTTCTAAATATTATTTTTATAAGCACTGTGGGTAAGTCTGGTTGCAATTCTTTCCACTTCAAATTGGAGTCATTCAGATTTTAATAAGTCAGCAGCAGAACAATATTCCCATATTATATCAGCATACTCCAGGAGGGCAATTATAAGAGATCAATTCTTTGCAGTGTTTTACTATCTAAATTGTATTTAATCGACCTCAAAACATTCAGCATTATTGATGCATTTAAGCAGATATTATCAATATATTTTGAAAAGCTACCAAAAGTTAGTGAATTTTAGAACAAGGTGTTTATGGTGCTCAACAAAATTTAGAAGCTCATTTTGAAACTGAAGCTAATTTGTTGGAAAACAAGTAAGTTCAGTCTTTGGAGGGTTAAAACTTGCTTGCCATTGTTTTGGACCATTTGGTCATTAGTTTTAAAATCAGAGATAAGCACATGTTCAGTTTCTTTGGTATTAGATTAGTAGAATGCTAATGAACTATCATCAGCAAAAAGTAATCATATTCTTGCATAAGTAAGAAAATGCAAAATATGTTTTCTGGTTTGTTGGGACCACTTCGGTGGTCTAGTGGTTAGAGCATCAGCCAATTGCAGGAGATCGCGTGCTTGAACCCCAGTCGAGACATACAACAGACTTATAAAAATGGTACCAGCAGTTGCCTTGCTTGGCGCTTAGCATTATGAGGTTAATGTTAGGATTGGTCAACTTCATGTCAGGATAATGTGACTGGGTGGGACATCATGCTACATGTCTGCGGTATGATGCCTAAGTGGTAGACATCACTATAAAGCACC
>JAECUM010027728.1:0-19906 GCA_016617855.1 Megalonaias nervosa
TATAACCAATAATCGCCGATATCTTCTGTATCTTCTTAGTAGTTTTTCACCTTAATTTTCGTTTTGTTTTTGTTTAGCCAGAGGGTCCAAATTATACAGACAAATTGATTTGATAACAAAACGTTTTTAAGGTTTTTAAAAATTAAATAATTGATCTCACAAGCTAAATTAATTTTTCGTATCAGTAGTGGCATGTTATGCTCTCAAAGACTAATATATTTCCTTCTTTTGTAAATGATCTATACTATTCAGTGTGTTAAAGGTCTCGAAGAGAAGACTTTGAATGATACCTTTAAAATGTTATTTAAGTATGGACAACGGGCAGTAATGCAAAACAAGGTCCTAAACTATGCTGTTGCATCAGTGCTATCTGTACACCTCAATCAAATGAGGGATCACTTGGATGTTAAATTATCACTTTTCCCACTGGCCGCGACTGGATCTATGAGTAATCTTGTTTTCATTTAGGCAGTGTTAAAAACTATTTTTATTTAAATGTCTCATAAATTCACACCCACTAAATAAAATTTAAATAACTGCTAATAGAATAATTATAAAAATCACGAAGAATAGTCATTTACATCAAAACAGTTTCTACATTAGTAATGTAAAGCACTTCCTCACCTTAAAATTAGCTTGAAGGACTCCGGTGAAGCATCCACTATCGCTACTTCATTCCTTTCCATCTGTCTGTAGAACATGGCTTCAAATACTGGACTTCTCGCTGGCAGGATGATTCTGTGAGCTTTAATCTCCACGACGGCTTCATCTGTCTTAAAAGTAAAGGTCACATCCGTCCAGACTTTTGTCAATCAAAATAGAGATTGATTGGGAAAGAGATTTATCCAACTGCCAGTAACTGGAAAACTCTCCTGTATTTCCCTCCATTGTACAAGACTTATCCTGTTAATGATATATATATATATATATATATATATATATATATATATATATATATATATATATATATATATATATATATATATATATATATATATATATATATATATATATATATATATACTATATATATATATATATATATATATATATATCTGTGTGTGTGTGTATGTATTGAATGGTATGTTATGTTAATGTATTTCTCATGTGGCACATAACGATACAAACTGACCTTTAAACGTTCAGAACCTATATATATAAGTGTGTGTGTGTGTGTTGAATGGTATGTTATGTTAACGTATTTCTCATGTGGCACATAACGATACAAACTGACCTTTAAACGTTCAGAACCTGTTGCTATTGTTCAGGTGTTTGAATGGTATTTTCCATTGATGGAAGAATAAATAATACCTATGTGTAAATAAATTATTATTAGATAGTAAAATATCCTCAAGAAAAAAAAAATCTGCGAATGACAGAACCCCCAGTCTTTTAGGTCTGAAATTGAACAGTGTAAGCAAATCTATTATATTTCTTTGGAATCTACATTTGAACATGTCATAAACATACATTTTTAAAAATCTAGAACGAGGTTATTGACGCGAATGAAATGATATGTAATGGATACCAACTGAGACCGATAGGTTCAAGTTCGACAAACAGCCACGTACATGCACGTGGCAGGCCGAGGAAGCGTCAATGGCTGAGTTCTGACATGCACGTGCTCGATTGTTTCTCCAACTTGAACGTTAAGATCGAGGGTGTCAACTTACTTACGCATCTAGCTACGCCATATTTATAATAACACAGAAAGACAACTTTTTAATTACTTATCTCGTATAAGTTTTATAGATTTTTTAATAACTTGTTACATTGTGCAGCTCAATCCATTGGTCCGACGCTTCTTAAAGTAAATAACAAAAATTATTTGTGGAGCGTTACCAATTGAGTTGAATCGAGGTAAACTTAGAAAATGATCTCGTGCATAGCATGTACTATCAATCGCTTAATATTCAATACTACACAACAGATTCAAACGACTATTTAACAGATGATTGTTTGCAAACTTAGCAGATTGTAATAGAGCTGCGGAAAACGGGCGAGTAAATCTTTTAACGCAAACTCCGTTTTCTTCAATAGCTGGTAAGTAAAATAATGAATGTCTGCCTTTTTAAAAATCAATACTTTTACGACAAAAACTGGTAAAATGTTTGTTTGATTCCTGTTATATCCAGGTTTTTCCAGATTTTCATAAATCCACTAAGAGTAGTTAAGTTTGAATTCGACCATGGTTGGTTTACTCGATGTACAATTTAACAAGCTCATGAATCAACTCTTGTTTTACATTCTTCTTCATCAATATATAATGGTTAATGGTACTGCATAGTTCAGCATACGTGGGTGGGGGATGGTACGCTGGTTATGAAGGAATGACTATGAATTTATTTTAATACTAGTAATGTCCTATTTCCTTCAATAAAGCGTCCTGGAACGCTTAGCAGCGAGTATGGAAAACAATAACTTACAATAAAATTTATATACCTTTACGTCGGCAGACTTTTAAGCAGTGTACATCAATATCAGGTTTGTATGCATTGAAACAAAAAAATGTAACTGACACTAGTTAATAATCAATTGACTGACAAGGATAAGTTAATTTTGTTTAAAAGATTGAGAAATTAAACTTAAGATTTTTTCCCGACACTGTTTGCAAATTTAATATGGTACACCATTTCATTGCAATCATTTCTGCTTTCTGTTTGCCCCCTATCATGCTTAAGGGATAAAATACGTAGAAATCTGGAGTGAGAGAGAAAAAGAATTTGGGCTGGATGAAAACCTTGAAACTGTACTTACACCAAGTAACCTACAAGAATATGGTTCGTCGTAACAGTATGTTTACACTTTCCTTGGGATTTATCGACAGTGTATATATAATCAATGATACAAAATTGCAAAAGCCTGTACGGTAAATTCTTGGTTACGAGGCACACATACTGTAATTTAATGCGCTGTTGTTGTTGCTTCTTAAACCTATTATAATGTTCTAAAATCGATTATTATTACTAATTAAATATGAAAATTCCAAAAGCTCTCTCAAGCTCTCTCTCTCTCTCTCTCTCTCTCTCTCTCTCTCTCTCTCTCTCTCTCTCTCTCTCTCTCTTTGGACCATCGTAGCAAGATACGGGCGAAAATCCATGAGAAGACGAGCGTCAAGGATTTTCGCTTGTGTACGAAGATGACTTTAGACCTACGAATGATGATAAAAGTTAAGTCACACAGACCACCGGAAGAGAGAGAGAGAGAGAGAGAGAGAGAGAGAGAGAGAGAGAGAGAGAGAGAGAGAGAGAGAGAATTGTATGGTCGGTAGTGACGTTAATTAAAGCAGAATAATGACTTAGATCAACTCTAAATATATTAAAATATTTTAATTACCTCTTGTTGGTTCGTCATTTCGCTTAGTTTCTATTCCAAACTAATTTCCATGCACCGGTACATGAATGGCTGAACGTTCCGAGTTCAAGAGCTAATAGTGTATTTGTAGTGCTCTACTTTCTTCATTTAAACCATCTTTCATGTTGAAATCATAATTGTTAATTATATTGATTTAGTCAATATGAATAAAAATAGAAACTCAAAGAAGAAAAAAATCAGCTTATCATTATGCAAAGGTGATTGTGAACAGCCACAAAAGTCACAAAACTACATTTTGTAGCGGACACACTCGTCAGGGATGTGAGGAGTTCATTCACTCGGTCAATAAACAGTTGCCTGTAATCAAACTTAGCTGCGTTCAAAGTCAAATATGTGTATTTGTATGTGATATAAATAAAATATATGTATAGTATGTTCGCTATATCAATGATATACCACTCGTTGTATAAATTATTCATTACAAGGAAACTCGGCAAGCCTCGTTTCCTATTAATGAACAATTTATACATCTCGTGATCTCGTGTTATATCATTAATACCGCGTACATACTATATATATTTTATTTATATTGTTACGTGACTAGGCTCGTACAAAGTAACAAAGAAAAGAGTGAAGTCAACAAGCTTTTTAAATTTTAACAAAATAATTTGTTTCCCTAGAAAACAAGGTAAAAATATGAAAAAGGGTTTACGGTTTGTGACTATAATCCAAATATTAATCCTAGAATTTAAAAATATAAGTCCTATTGCTAAAAAGTCCTAACTGAATCCAAGTTCGAATCTCGATGATGTTCCAAGATGGAAGACGATGGCGTCCTCTATAACCAGTTTGTGCTGATGTGTCAACAGTTCCTTGTTGAGTCATCAAGAATATAATTCCGGCTTTAGAATTCAGAATAATTTTTAGCAAATGTCTTTCTCCAAGAATTTCGATGAAGAAGAGTATTTTCCAGGATGAATAAATTATTTTAAATAAAAAAAAATCAATTCAAATGGCAACAACAGGAATACCTTTCGGCCTGAAGGTATAATTTATAACTCATTCCGAAACACTGAAATCTCAGTATTAACCCAACTAAAAACGCAATTTCAGACCCGCGTGATGGGGAACATGGCGACTAACTTCGAACAGTGCAGTAAAAAAAAATGTGTCAATTAGAATGTAGAATACTATAGCCTTAGCTAAGAATCAACCATTCTCACACTGCAAATGAATTTAAAAATCAAACGTTGTTTATTCAGACTAACACGTAGGCGAAGCGTGACCTTGATTACAACCAATGACTTTCACTCAGTGTTTGCCAAATTTTGAACCAAGGCCAGCTAAAAATACAATGAAGCAATACTTTTGCATTCTAATCAGGCTAAAAGAACTGAACTGAATTTACTGGGAAAAATGTCAATTCCAGTAAAAAAAACAATTGTCATTACAATAAAATGTAATGAAACAAAAATAAAATAAAAGAAATTTAAAACTAACACACAAATAATTTAATTACATATGCGTTACAATATCACATACAAATATATATAGTCCGTTTTATATGTGATATAATATTAACTTCTTTTTTAAGACAATTTTGGCAGCCGTTTTATGAATCATATCTACATACGTTATTTAAAAATATTTGAAAGAAATAGATGTTAATAAATTACAGGTTTTATGCTGTGGTCTTATATATATATATATATATATATATATATATATTATATATATTATATATATATATATATATATATATATATATATATATATATATATATATATATATATATATATATATATATATATATATATATCAGTTAGGTGGTGCAGATATAATGATTTTTACTATGCTGAAATCATCCATGTCATGCAAGAATTTGCAGGATCAATCTTCGAAACCAGTGATTAAAAAGGAAAGGGACTGCTAAGACATCGAAAAACTGTTACAGGTCTTAAGGATAAGAAGATCTGCCTCTTCGCAACATTGTCTCAGGATCTTCTCTTTATTCATGCTCTGCTCGGTTGTGATACAACCTCCCAACTCCATGGGATTGGAAAAGGTGTTGGACTAGTTATAGATCAAGCAGCTGGAAGAGTATGCACAGGTCTTCAACAACTTCAACTCTGCTGCTGATGATGTGGTTTTGGCTGGAGAAAAAGCCCTGGTTAGTGTTTACAGTGGTTAATCAACCCATGTCATGCTTCGTTATAAGCGTTTCTGTTAACAGGTAAGAAGATTTCAACATTTGTCCAGTTGAGGTCACTGCCTCCAACATGTTCTACAACCAAGTACCGGTCGTTCCGTGTATATTATCAAGTTCAAGTCTGGGAAGGTAATACTAGATTAGACCCCATTAAGTGGAGATTGAAAGAAGTGAATGGATATTACTTGAGACAGTTTGGCAATAATTACACCTGACACTGATGTCGTCACCGTTAGTATTTGTACAAGTTCCACATTATTAATTTATTAAATGTTTCCAGCGAATGATATTTTCTATTATCTTGCCTGAACAGAGTCAGCATTATATTGTTGTTTAGTAATGTTTATGTGCTATTACAAACTGAATAAAAACTATTACAAACATTGGACGATACGTTTTAAAACTTAGGATCTCTGACAATATATTTCACTTTATCATAAGTGTATTATACATATACAAATTATTATCTTTGTTATTTCTGTTTTAAGCATATCGTTAAAGTACTAAACTTAAATCCAATGAAGTTTTAATGTTAAAAGTAACTTGACATTAATGCATCAGTTACTACTGGTAGAGATTTCTGTTGCTGACTGATAAGTAAATAGGTTCAAAGGTACATGACATTTTAATGTATATTCAATACTTCCACCAAATATTGTTTCCTAATCTTGTAGTATGATTTTTCAGGTACTTTCTAGAAATGCATTGCTCAATAATAACATTTAATGTAATTTTTTTAACCTCGAACGAAAAATTGATATAATAATCCTGGACTTCTACACCGTATTTCTTCACAGGCGTCCTTTATACGAGGTATCCGTTAAAATAGTTCTCATCCTTTTTAGATCCATGTTATGGGTGGAACTGTTTGATTACAATTGTTTCCTTAGAGTATGATGATTCAAATACATTCTTTGTATCCGAACGATATATTACAAAAATACAAACATGCAGATACAAAGAGAAGAACATGTATTTTATATCAGTTTCGATATGAATAATGAGGCTGAGTCTAAATGATTCAGAATGGCAAATAAATGGTTGATTTATACACAGCCAGTTGCCAGCTTGCACTCCAAGCCTGTAAGAAAATGCCTGTGACTTAGTAGCGTACTAAATGGGAGGGGGGGGGGGGCTGACAGGGCGATTGCCCCAGGTGCCAGAGGCCTTGGAGCACCAAAACCACGGGCACCAGTTTTCTTGGGGCGCCAAAAAACCCCTTGAGCCATTATTATCACCCCGGGCGCTATTTGCCCTCAGTACGCCCCTGATTGTATCGTCTGACAGTGACATAACTAAAAGAGAAAATGTATTTAACAATTTGGATACATTTACAAATGCGGAGAATAAAAAAAAATTATACTATTTTGACTTACGTTGATGCATTACGTATTCTTACTATCGACTCGATGAACTTGTGCAACTCTCAGCTGCTTGTGTTTATCGACTGCGGTACAACTGATTATTAATTGATCACGTGATTAATTGAGCTGAGTTCATGAATGCATTTTCGGAAATCAGGTCATCCAGTTGTCTTATGTGTATCGCGTTCTTCATGACGGTATCACTTTTGAAACTATTATTATGTATGTGATAAGATGATGATTGTCTGAAAATACCCTATTTGTTATATATCCTGGGTAGAATTGTGGGTCATACGTTTTCACAAAGTTAATGTTGACAAAATCAAACAGCACAACGTAACCCACCCACCCCACATACATGAAAACGCTGAATGACGGAGGTGGTAATGGCAGAAAGGAACAAATGATACTGTTTCAATTACGTATCATACATGTACATGAAATTAAAATTTGTTTGATACTAAAGTTCGCATTCATTTTGAATCAATCGCGAAATATAGCAAACATTGATTCCTTTTCCAGCCCCTTGCTGGTTTACTCTCATTAAGACCGATAAACTGACAAATAGGGCATAGTATATTTAGACGATATCCCTAAGGTAACTCTAATCAGGACTCTTTTCCGAATGAAGCATGACTTAGTTATATGGTTTTTATGAAAGAGATACTACACTTACTCGTGTGGACGTAACTCTAATCAGGACTCTTTTCCAAATGAAGTATGACCTATTTATGTGGTTTGATGAAAGAGATACCATACTTCCTCGTGTGTTCGTAACTCTAATCAGGAATCTTTTTCCGAATGAAGTATGACCTAGTTGTAGGGTTTGATGAAAGAGATACCATACTTACTCGTGTGGTGATATAGCTGAAATTAAGCTGATATCTGTATTAAAAACATAACCTTTCATCCCTGTTTCTTATATTTACTAACCAAGTGAAATAATATTACGCCTGAGAGCCTCTTTCAAGAAAATGTAGCTCTTTTAAGCATGAGGTAGTCAAAAGGTACATTAGTTAGAAATTAAATAGAGAGGGAAAATAAAAGATTGGATGCAATGTCACGCATACATACGCACATCATATTGTGTGAACGATGTTTTATTAAACAATGACTACGGCTTACTTGTCGGATTTTCGGTTTTCTAAATTCTAGTAAACCACGGCAAGGCAATTTTATATAATAAAAATATAGCCCCCAATTTTATCAGAACCGACTACAGACTGCTTGCGCTGCAAAATCACTGTGCTTATCATCAGCACGTATACCGAATGACTTGCAGCTGTAGAAAAATACAGCATCATTTGATATGGTCCAAAACTTGAGACAAAATGAGGTTGTGATCTTAAGAGAAAGCATCTTCTGTGATCATCCGTATCGTATTGTAAGTTGATCAGTAGTAGAAGGGAATGAGATTTCTGTATCAGAGACCCCCTTCCCCCTCCAAAACGCTTCTATCTTGACATTTTCTTCACCAGCCTTTTCTAGCTCAAAATAAGGTGACAGATATGTAGTTTTTTCACAGCACAAAATAAGGTGACGAAATATATTTGTCGGGGAAAGGGGGTCTCTGAGATAGAAACAACTCATTTCCTTCTAGTACTAACATAACCACATTTTATGATAATCTTTTTCATACCTGCTGACTCTCATTGGTAGGATATCCGTTAACATACTGTCAATAATACGGAACTCGCGTATTGTATTTTGCACCTCGCAAATAAGATCGTATCTGATCACGTAATTTTTTATAAGTGATACTTGCTATTTTACAAGCATTTTTTTAGTCTCAAGTCGGGGCTCAATTTTCTTACACGCTGTTGAAAGAGAGACACCAACACCAGATATTATTAACAAAAACAGATTTAATGATGCTCCATTTGAGATAATGCCAGAGCTGGTCATTAGCAGTGGTAAATATAATATTACTCGAAGTATTCTACTGTAATACTTGTAACATTGTTTTACACACCAAAGGTTTTTATAATAAAATTTGTAATATTGCATTGGTGCGTCAACATCTTGTTTTGGAATTTCTTTTGAAATATGGTTGAAATCGACAATCTGTTTTTTCATTATACAATATTTGTTCACAATTTCTACACAATTGTAAAAATTCTAGTACCAACAATTGGATCTAGAAACTCATGAAAATTATTATTGTTAGGATCAGCTAAAAAAGATCTCTGTACTTGTCATAAATAACAACTGACGAAGTATCATTGTATCGTTTATCTGTTAGTACCTCATTTTTCTTTAACCAAGTGTATGAATCAAAAATGTCTTCTAATTCACGTTCATACAAATCTGTTACATTAACCAAATTACCGTAATCTCTTTCTGTTTCATCAACAAATCCAAGTACCAAGCTTATTTGATACAACGTAAAATTTTCAAGGACAAAATTTTGTCTGATAATTGCGTATGCGACCACGAAATGTATTGGCATTAATATTTTAAGCTTGTCTAATTCAATTATGAGAAGACCAATAGCAGAAGCTACTTTTAACATTATTTTTTCATATAGTTTTGTGAGTATTTCCTCAATTTTATCGTAATAATTTCGTAATGACAATTGTCTAGAGCGCTGGATTGATGGAAGTGGAATATCATCTTCTTCACTTATATAGTAATAAGAATCAATCTTTTCTTCCAACTTTGTTTGTGTTACTTTTCCAAAAAAACTTTTCTCGCTTATCATCACTAAGAGTACTAATTTCATCGTCAACATTTTTGATTATCTTTAGATATCTGTCAACAATAATCGGATCAAATTCTAGTTTTTTACGTATCATTGGCAAAATTGCGTTTGAGTACACTTTAATAATTAACTCCGTATCCACCGTCATAGTAACGATTTTAATTAGGGTTTCATTGTCGTGGTAGTACATTCCGAGATACTTAAAAATTTATCGTTTTAAAAAACTATTGTATAACTTCTTGTTCCTTCTTATTCCTACTATTCTAGATTCCGCTAGTTTGACGAGACGATTATGGTTATCATTCATTTGTTTTTCCTCCTGCGCTTTTCCACCATAAATTCGTGCTTTTAATAAGCCTGATCGCGCTATCAAATTTATATTTTTGAAATCAAGCTCAAGCAATATTTTTTTTCAACAGGATTTCAACTTGTTTTTGTTCTTCTAGACAATCATCAGGATGACAGTATCTGCTTATAATATCAAAGTTTTCTATTGTTTTTTTCAGTTGTGGTCCTCGCATATGCATAACACGAACAAAATTTTGTTCTTCTTCTGACAATGGAGAGTTTATCATTGGAATTGTAAAATTTCTTGTAGTATTTATCACACGTGCCACTAGTGATTCGTCCCTAACATCTCTTTTGGGGTTAAAAATATTATCATAAAAGTCTCTCGCAACGGTTATAATTGGTGGTTCTGACATTATTTTATAGGATCAAATTAAATTTGATCATCGAGTGTGTATATCTGAAATGCTGTCACTCCTGGAAACGGATGTTCAGCAGCGATAACATAAAATAGAAAATACAAGTACTTGTTAACAGTTTTTTCTGTCGGAATTGTAAAATATTGTGTTGCTGAGATATACGTATTTTCTGTACTATACAATGTTGTCCAGTTGATATCATCGTTTGATCCTTCCAATTGCCAATTACAAATTTGACCAACACTAGAGTGTAATCGACCGAGCAAATGAAATTGCCAAATAGCAACTGTAGTGGGACATTTAATTTTAATCCAAAAGTTTTCAACTTCTCCGTTTGTCGTCCATTCCTGTCTATCAGAGAAAGCGTGATGAGGATAGTTTTCAGGATAATATGCTGATGCGCTTACCTCAAACCCAACTCGGTTGTCAGTTGCCTTAAAAAGTTTTGGAATATACGCAACATTGTTTTTGGTTCGTTTTATACCACTAGACAGACTGTCAACATACGCTTTATTTGTCAGATCATTAGGGTTAACTGGAACATATGTCGTCATTATTTTGTTGCTTCTCAGGCTTAATGTGCCTGACATTAGTCCACCAGATCGTTTAAAATATGGAGCAAGTTCTTCTTTTAATTGAGCATAATTAATAGCATCAGTCACATTAGCTGGTGGTGAGGTTGTCGGTAATCCAGTTATTTTTGAGTTATTGCTCATTATCAGGTTACCTGTCATTGTGTCGCCAGCCTTACTAAGATTGTTATCGTCAACAGATTTTAATTGTGCATAACTAGCTTGTGTGTAACTTATCAATATTTGCTGGTGTATACGCAGTTTCCAAGTTTATTATTTTTTTGCCAAACATGTTGAGATTGCCGACTATTGTATCGCCTGCTTAATTGAGTTTAATATCATCGACATACATTAACTGCAATAAACTTGCTTGTGTTGTATTAAAAGTTATTGGTGGATATGAAGTTTCTAAGTTTATTATCCTTTTTTCTGACATATCAATATTACCTGTGACAACTCAGCCAGATTTATCTAGTATGCTGTCGTCAACATATTTCAGTTGTGCATAACTAACAGCTTGTGTATTAACAACATTTATTGGCGGATAATTTGTTTTTAAGTTTATTATCCTTTTTCTGACATATCAATATTACCGGTGACAACTCCGCCAGATTTATCTAGTTTGCTGTTGTCGACAGATTTCAGTTGTGCATAACTAACAGCCTGCGTATTAACCACATTTACTGCTGGATATGAAGTTTCTAAATTTATTATTCTTTTTTGACATATCAATATTACTTGTGACAACTCCGCCAGATTTATCTAGTTTGCTGTCGTCAACAGATTTCAGTTGTGCATAACTAACAGCTTGTGTATTAACAACATTTATTGGCGGATAATTTGTTTCTAAACCTAGTACTCGTTGATTTGACATAGACAGGTTTCCTGTCATTGTATCACCAGTTTTTTAGATAGCCTGATAAATCAACATTATCGATTGTTATTGTACTTATAGCCGTCGAATCTCCTAATGCTGTTCCAAATTTTGTATAATAGCTCATTATTTGTTTATTGTCTGACAATTTTTATCAACTTAATTTATAATATGTCGATATTAAATTTTGATACAGAGCGGTTGGTGCAACATAAACACAACAACGAACTTCCAGATTGTCATTATCTCATTGTTGGGAGAACTGGATCGGGGAAAACAAATTTGCTGATGAATTTACTGCTGGGCGATAATTTTAATTATGACAGAGTTTACATTTACACATTAATCCATAACTGGATAAGTACGAGCTACTTAACGAATATAATAACAAACTTCGTGATGATCTTGAGGCTGGTGAAGATTTTTTTTTATCATCAGACAACCAGAAGAGCTTATCCCAGTTAATCAGCTTGATTCAGATGAACATAAGATAGTTGTTGTAGATGATATTCCTCTAAACAATGAAGAGATGAATAAAATAAGATCATATTTTTCATTGTCGCGTAATAAAAAATGTAACTCTATCTATCTCGCCCAAGGATTTTATAACGCTGACAGATTTATTAGATGAAATATTGGTTGTTTATTTCCAGGACTGGACAACGTTGACGTTAGAAATATTGTAAACGAGCAATGTGGTGACGTAACATAAGATAAGTTTATTGAACTGTACCATAGGGTAACAAAAGATAAAAATAATTTCTTTTTATTCGATAAACTTTTACGTGATCCAAAAAGAATGTCTCGCTTTTGTATTAAAATTATCTACAGCAGTTTTATCAAACAGCTATTGAATAATATGGATAAACGAGCAAAGTAAAGAAAGCATATAGAAGACCTGAAAAAACATGGTCAATCTTCAACAGATTTTAAGAAAAAAGTTCAAGAAGCACGACGTGGACAAATAGTTGCCGCAGAAGAATCAGCTAAAATTTTGAAACCAGTTACTGAGGCTTTACTTGGAAAACAACCTGAAATTTTACCGCCATCAGAAGAAGAACTTAAAAACTTGCAGGAAAAATGTTTAGTCGGATTATTTAAAGAACAACAAGAAGGAGCTATTGAGAAAATTATAACAATGTCTAAGGAAGAAAAAAGAAAGTTGGCTGAGAAATTGTAGAACATATTGCTAATCCTGCTGCTAGACAAGCTGAACTAAATTTGCTGATCAATAATCCACTTGAATTTGAACAAAGATTATCAAAGGCAACACTAGTTGATCCGATTGAAAGAAAGTTGAGAGAGAAAAGTGAAGGTGAGGAGATGTATGAGAGATATAAGCTGAAAAAAGCTGGTAATAATGTTTGTTGATGCAGAAAGAGAAAGGTTTGAATATGATTTAAGAAATATGAATAAAAAAATAGAAGATTACGAGTATGATTCTTTTAACAAATACCACAACTTTGAAGATTCAAGAGTATATGATATTTAAAAAAAGAGTATAACGCTGATGAAAAAATTAGAGACTTAACGGAAATAGCGGAGAAAAGTAAGAAATATATCGACGGTGTAGTACTAGAAAATAAAAATTACTACGAAAATATTAAATTATACCGACATGGAATTATTGCCAATCTCTATATCAAAGCTATTAATCAAATGAAGGAAAACAGGTACGGTCATCACGCTAATGTTTTGAGCACTGAAGCAAAAGAAATAGATTTAGAAAGAATATCAGCTGAAAGTCTAGAGGAAATTGGAAGAATATCAGCTAAAACAGTATAGAGGAAATAAAAAAAAGGATAACGGATAAAATAACGAATATGGAATACAATGATTTTATAAAAGAAAATGACATTTCTGATAATGATAATATTAAAACTTGGGAAAACGATAAATACCATGATCTCATTAAAAATTAGGAATTATTTCAAGTGATGGCGGTAAAGCTTACGATACAATTAGTGAAGCTACAAAAGAAGATATTCAAACATTTTTTGAACAATCCATAAAAGGCGTTATTGCTACTGTTTTTAAACATACAGCGGCGAAAGTTCGATCTGGAAATGCGGGTGATATTGCAAACGTTAGAGATATGTTTGAATCTCATGATAATAATGGAGTTAGGAAACAAACTGAGAATTGGGTAAAAATATTTACATCAGTAGCCGAAATGATAGGCAGATTAAAACTGCTGATATCATCAAAAGAAGCTGGAAATGTTGGTGTTAAAATTGACAATGAGATAATTTATATACTTGATCCTTTAAGATCAAGAGAACTACTAACATCTGACGAATACGAAATTTTACAACGCGACCCAATTTTATAAAAACAAATATAATAAATAAAGATGTCAATAACATTATTACTCGACTCTAGCACGGCCGCTAAAGATAGAGCAAACTTTCCAGTAAATTATATTCCACCAATACAACTGGATTCTGAAAAACAATATGAAATCGGACTAATTTCCTGCACGGTGTGGCATTCTATGGCTAACGTGAAAGCTGATGTCAATGATGAATTTACATTTGAACTGCAATCGTTATGGACATTTAAAATTCCACAAGGAGCTTATAATGTCACTGGTCTAAATGAGACAATAAAAGAGCTAATAACAAAAGTAAACGGTATCGCTGATAATTTTGAATTGGCACCGAATTATAACACGTTACGCGCTAGAATAACATTAAAAATAATATGTTAATCGATTTTTCATCAGCAAAATGTATAGCGCCCCTGATAGGATTTTATCATAACCAATATGGATCAATTACAGAACAAACTATAACGTATGTCGGTGATCTGCCAGAAAATATAACTGACGTAAACGCAATATTAATAAATTGCTCTACTGCACCTGGATCTTACTCAGCTAAAGGCAGTAAAGGACAAACAATATATAGTTTTCCGCCAGACGTTCCACCGGGCTCGCTTATGCAAATTAGTCCACGACAGGTTATTTATTATCCGGTAAATGTTGAAAATCAGATAACAGAAATAAATATGCAATTGACAGATCAATCTGGACGACAGCTGGATCTGAATAACGAGGTTGTTACTTATTACCTGCACCTACGCGCACAGTAGCAAGCTATTGTTTGTGATTTTTATACAACCTCAGATATAATGAAACAGAGAAAAAAGTTTACAGAAGAAAAATATTTGGAGGATTTTTGGGAAATATATTCACTAAAATTATTGAAAATGCTCCAGGAATAGCGCATAAAGTTGCGCAAATTGCACTGGACGCATCAAAAGCCTTTGCAACTGGAGCTGCATTTGCTGCTGCAACTGCGGTAGAACAAAAAATAGGTGATAAAATAAAAGGTGCCCCAGATATAAAACACGTTATACCAGAAATCACCCCAACAAAAGAAGCAGAACGTGCAATGATAACAACAACATAAAAACTTTTATCGCCAAGAGGAGAGCAGATAATGCAAAAATTAATATCTAAGGCAACAGTGCCAATCACATAGCTATTTGTACCAAATTTTATATAATCTCATAAATAAAAAAAATGTCTGCTAGAAATTATCTTGATTTGGCAGAGACTTATAACGTAGATGATACAGTAACAGAATTTGAGTATGTTGAGTATTTCGACGAATATTCTAATGAACCAAATAAAGCTGGCGTTAAAACATTTAATAAGCGGGTTGAGGATGTATTTCTTTTGCCTCATAAGCAATGTTAGAAGTACGTGGCCAGATTATGACAGTGGCTAATCTACCTGTCCCAATTGCACATCGAGCAGAAATATCTCTTATAAACAACGACTGGAGCTTATTTAAAAGTGCCAGGAATCAGCTAGCTAATCAAACAGTGGAAGATATTTCAAGTCACCTACAAGTCGCGAGCACTTTAATAAGTATTATTTCGTTTAGTGATGTTTACTCCAGATCAACTGCAACTAACATGATGTGGCTTAAAGATGCTGCAACCGGTGCAGCTGCACCAGGTGAATTTATTTCAAAAGCAGCATTAGCACATGGAGGTGATGCCGCTGCAGATGCTGTAATTGTAAGAGATTTTCTTATCGCTAATGCTGTCAATTTTGGTATAGCCGTACCAGATGCAGCCGCTCCCGCAAACGTTACAAGGGTCTCACTTACTGCTGCTTGTAATAATCTTGGTATAACACCACCAGGTGCAGCTGTGGACGGCGTTGCAATGTTAGATTTGATTAATAACGCAATTAGCGTAAGAAATGTACGTTACAATAACGGTTATGCTAGGAGAAAGGCACTTACAGAAGAATCACGTCAAATTACAATGATGCTGCCGTTGAGCACGATATTTGGATTTTGTCGCGATTACAATAAAGTATTTCGTGGAGTTAAACATACACTGATTTTAGATCGGGCAAAACAAAATGATTGTTTACTTCAAGCTGGAGGAGCTGATGTACAATTTATCATAAACAAACTTGCGCTGTGGATGCCACAAATAACGCCGTCAGTCACAAAAGCAGCAGAATTATATGATACACTTCAAAAACACACAAAGAGAATTTATTTTCAGCAACATAAAATATATCAAACAGCGGTTCCAAATATCACCGACTACACATGGCGCGTCACAACAACATCAAGCGAACAACTACCGCGGCAATTGTTTGTTGTATTCCAGCAACAAGCGCGACGCGGTAATCAAAAACAAAATAATGCAATATTTGATAACGCCGATGTTAGGGGAATATACGCTAGAATAAATTCAAAGCAATATCCGGAACGAGCGATAGAATGCAATTTTGCAGATAACGTTAATAAAAATTGTACTCTTCCGTACATGTATCTTATCGACGCAGAGCAGAAATATCAGGATGTTGGAGACGGATCTCAAATATCAGTAAAGGAATTTCGTACACATTATCCGATATTTTATTTTGATGTTAGTAAACACAACTTTCGAGGTGTTGATTCGACAGCTGATATTGAAATTACCTGGACACTCGGAGTAGTTCCAGCTGCGGCGTTGTAAGTATATGCGCTGGTGATCAGCGACAGATTCATAACAACTGACTCTGTCGGAGGTAAAATGTCAATACAAGTTTAATATATAACCTTGTTATAAATGACAAAATATATTGTAAAAAAAATATATTTGACTGATGGTCAAGTTACAAAATTATCAGCTGCAGTTGCTAAACAACGGCTGGTCTCATTAAAAATAAGACACGACGACAAAGGCACTTTAAAAAATTAATGCTAACCAAAAAAAAACAGATAAATGAATACGATCGCGGCAAACCGTTTGTTGTTGTTGTTGTAGGTTTAACGCCATTTTTCAGCACAAGATAGGCTATACATGGCGGCCAGTATTAATGGTGGAGGTAGAACCCTGGAAAACCCCGGGAAGAACCACCTACCCACGAGAAGCTACTGGCAGGCTTTCCCACGTACCCACGTTAGCCGAGCCTGAGACTCGAACCCACGCAGACAGAGGTGAGATGGCAGTGATCGGAACGGTGAGCGCTTTAAATCACTCGGCCACTCGAGTCCCCACAAACCGTTTGTCTTGAATTTGAGTGCCACACAAAAAAAATGCGATGGCTAAGCGAGGTGGTTTCTTTGGGCTGACAATAGCCGTAATGGCCGAAACGTTAATATCCAAGATTTTGCCAGTACTTGGTACATTAGGATTAGCATCAGCATCTGGCGCAGTATCTGGCGCAACGAAATAGGCTGTCTCTGGCGATGGCATAAAGAAAATTTTTATCTAAAGATGTTATATAATGCCACGACGAAAAACGGCAAAAAAAAAAAAAAAAAAGTCGACAACGAAAAAAAGACGCAATCGTGAAAAACAAGAAAAGGCGGATTTATGAGACAATTGCTGGCGGGAGTAGCGGGAAGTCTATTGCCAAATCTGCTGTGAATCGGCCGAGGACTAACATTGCCAGGGACAAGGAGATGAAATCTCTTGCGTTAATTAACTTTGATATACTTGATAAGCTGAAAAAGTAAAAAAAATTGCGCGGGGTTTATTCCAAAGATAAACTTGACAACGAAGGTGTCGCCAAAGCACCAGCTTTGGATTCGTGTGTGATAAAAATACAAGATTTTAACGACGGATCCTGCACGCATTGGGTAGCTGTTTGTTATAACAGTTATTTTGATTCATTTGGACTTTCACCTGGTGATGCAATAAAAAAATATATCTTCAAAAGAAATAAAATTATAAATTATTCGTCTAATGAAATTCAGCCAGTTGGAACAACTGCTTGTGGATACTATTGTATAATGTTCATAAAACAAATGTCCGATCCCAAATTCAATTTGTTAAATTCATTTTTCAGTTTGACAAGACGCCTTCTCACGCCAATGATGAGATTGCAATTAATTTTGAATAAACTTATGAATATAAAAATGTCAACATACTGTCTCAAGTGCAAAACTAAAACAGAAAATAAAGATGAAACAACAGAAGAAAAACAAAATAATAGAATAAAGTTTAAAAGTATTTGTGCAATCTGTGGAAAAAGAAAAAGTATGTTTTTAAAGAAATTATCCTCAGCTGGATGCGACAAGGTTATTTTAGTAGACGATTAATAAATAATGATATGCGAGTGCGATTGTGATAGAGATCTCTGCCTTGAGCAAAATAAAATTGTTACATAGTCAAAAATGCAACAACAGAGAAATAATTGGAACAGGTATAGATATACATAAATTAATTGGCAAATTACCAAAACCAAAAGGAGGCTGGACATTACCAGGTCACAAATATACCGGGCCTTATAATCCACTCGATAAACAACTGGATAAAAACGATAATCCATTATCAAGACAAGAGCTTACAATCAAGTTGATGCAATAGCAATGCGTCATAATATCTGTTATCGTGATAATGAACAAGATAAGCACGGCTGCGATAAAGTAATGCTAGAGTAACTTCGTGATATGAAACTTGTAAATATGCGAGAGCATGTTGATAGAAGTCTGGTGCAGGGATTTATTGGAGCAAAATATAAACTTGGTCTTGGCAAAAAAGAATTGTATGATGATCTTGCATCAGAGCTACACAAACCTCAAAAACAAAGTTTACGCGACGTAAAGTTGTCGCAGATGCCGTTGACGATCTCTGGGCGATAGATTTAGTTGATGTGTCAAATCTTGCTCAGTTTTATGATAACAAAAAATATGTTTTTAACGTTATTGACGTTTATAGCAAATACGCGTTTAGTGTACCTGTTTCAGATAAGACAGGAGCGTCGATAACTAATGCGTTAAAACAAATAATAACAAGTACAGAAAGAAAATCAAACAGAATCTGGACCGATCATGGAGCAGAGTTTTTAAATTAAAAATTTGGGCAGTTTTTGGAACAAAATAACATCAAAAACTATGTTACATGAAATGAAGGTAAGAGCGTTGTCGTCGAGCGATTTAATCGCACGCTAAACGAGCTATGTTGATAACTATAATAACACAAAGAACAGGTCAATAAAAATGTCACCAAACGACGCAATTAAAAAGCCGATATTAGCAAACGAAAACATGTACCGCAGACATAAATTTAAAGCTGGTGATAAAGTTAGAATTTCTCTGACAAAAAAACATTTGAAAATGGATTTACTCAAAACTGGAGCGAAGCAGTATTTGTTGTTGATAATGAACTTTAACAACACCGGTTACCTATGCGCTCAAAGATTTATTGGGTGAGCCTATAACTGGTAGTTTTTACGAAAAAGAACTTCAGAAAACTGAGCAAGATATATTTGTTCTTGAAAAAGTTATCAGGAAAAAAGGCAATAAAAGTTTAGTTAAATGGCGTGGGTTAAGCGATAAATTTAACAGCTGGGTACCAACTAAATCTATATTGAAATAATATTGTTATAAATTTGCTCGCACTTTATCAGTACAGAGTTACATCTGACCGGCCTACACAACGATATTAAATTTAATTTTCTTGCATTATGGACTGGAATTAAATTGAATATTTTAACAAAAGTAAAATCATATTTTATGCTCCTTTGCTGGCCAGTTATTTCCAGATTAAGAAAAGGTTTTATAAGTTGCCAAAATATTTATTGCTGGGCAACATTAAAATTAAATTTTATTATTTTTTTGGCGATATGATACTTAACATTATATCGTCCAGTTGTCAGTCTGCTGTAATTTTTTTATCAACAACAGATACATCGTCTTCTTC
>JAECUM010027729.1:0-10835 GCA_016617855.1 Megalonaias nervosa
TGGAATTTATTGAATCATTAGGTCTAGTCCAGCTGGTAAATGAGCCCACAAGGGTAACAGAAATATCAAGCACTCTTATTGAACATATTTATACCAACCTACCAGACAATGTGGCTTGTGTTAATGTACCGAATGTTGGTCTTAGTGACCACTCTCCTACTTTTTGACAAGAAAGGTTAAATGCAAGGGAAATAAGAAAAACAGACACAAAACTATCACTTACAGATCGTTCAAAAATTTTAATGAAGAACAATTTCTCAATCACCTATATAAAGTTCCATGGAATATGATCCAAAATTTGGATGACATAGATGAAGCTCTGAGGGTGTGGACTGACTTATTTATGGATGTAGTCTCTAAGGGTGTGGACTGACATACTTATGGATGTAGTCTCTAAAGGTGTGGACTAACATATTTATGGATGTAGTCTCTAAGGGTGTGGACTGACATATTTATGGATGTAGTCTCTAAGGGAGTGGACTGACTTATTTATGGATATAGTCTCTAAGGGTGTGGACTGACATATTTATGGATGTAGTCTCTAAGGGTGTGGACTGACATATTTATGGATGTAGTCTCTAAGGGTGTGGACTGACATATTTATGGATGTAGTCTCTAAGGGTGTGGACTGACTTATTTATGGATGTAGTCTCTAAGGGTGTGGACTGACTTATTTATGGATGTAGTCTCTAAGGGTGTGGACTGACTTATTTATGGATGTAGTCTCTAAGGGTGTGGACTGACTTATTTATGGATGTAGTCTCTAAGGGTGTGGACTGACTTATTTACGGATGAAGTCTCTAAGCATGCACCACTGAAAGTACATCGAGCAAAGAAATAAATCCAACCTAAATGGCTTACTAATGAAATCCTAGATGCTATGAAAACACGAGACCAATTCAAGGCTATGGGAAACCATGCACAATATAAAGTATGGAGAAATAAAATAACAAGTATGATTAAAAAAGCTAAACAAAACTTATTATCAATCATTTCTTGAAAACAAAAAGAGAACACAAGCTCCATTTGGAAAGTCTTCAATGAACTCATTAGAGGAACACACAAAGATCAGGCAAATAAAATTCACTCACTTCTGGTAAATGACACCATAGTCACTGATGACACTGACATTGCAATTGTTTTCAATGATTTTTTCACCAACATTACCACAAAGTTAAAAGAACCAGTGATAGAAAACAACTTTAATGAACTGAAAAAGTTCTGCAGCAGCAAAATCTCTAAGGAGGTATCTTTCTCTATCCCACCGGTATCAAAAAACTTTGTTAAAAGATGTCTCAGTGAATTTGATACCAAGAAAGCTGCAGGACTTGATTAGATTGGTCCATGACTCATTACATCTTCTGCCTCTGCTATTTTAGATAGCATAACATTCATAATCAATTTAAATATTGCAACCTCATCTGTTCCCAGAATATGGAAAACTGCAAAAGTAACTCCTATTCACAAATCTGGTTCTAAGGATGATGCCGATAACTACCAGCCAATCTCAATACTACCAAACTAGTCAAAATTGATTGAAAAACATGTCCATGACTCATGTCATATTTAACCAAACACTTGCTGTTACACCCTAATCAATCAGGCTTTAGACAGAAACATTCATCTGAGACTGCCTTGATCTCCCTAACTGATGAATGGCTTCAAGCACTTGATCAAGGTAGAATAATAGGATCTGTATTTGTAGATTTCAGGAAAGCTTTTGATATGGTCAATCATGAAATCCTTTTGAAGAAACTGAAAATTTACCAATGTGATGAATGCACAGTTAGATGGTTTACTTCATACTTAAGTGAGAGAACACGACATGTTTATATAAATAATGTTCTGTCTGAACTTGGAACAATTAGATATGGAGTACCACAAGGCTCAATTCTAGGTCCATTACTATTTATTTTATTTATTAATATACCACATTTACTAAGGGACTCAATATCATCCACAGATCTCTATGCAGATGACACAATATTTTCAGACATGCAAAACACAAAGCATGAACTGGAAATTTCTTTACAGGATGTCCTAAACAAACTGGACAACCTGTGCACATACAATGGCAAGGTGGTAAATACTGGTAAAACTAAAATATTACTTATCTCAACATGGAAAGAAAGAAAAAATTTTGATAGTGATGAACCATGTCTGACATGAAGGATACAAATTTGCAAATGGTCTGTCATGACAGACTACTTGGTGTTTTGGTAGATAATAACCTATCATGGACTGAACATATCAAACATATCAGCAAAAAAGTCAATTCAAGTTTATGGCTTCTCAGCAGGATAAAATATTTTCTCCCTGAAAGGCACAGAAAACTATTTTATAACAGTTACATACAACCCTATTTAGACTACTGTAATACAATATGGGGTAATTCAAATGATAAAAACATAGCAAAGCTGGCACATCTTCAAAAAAGAGCATTTGGGCTAATATCAATCCAGAAAGAAAGCAAGGAAAATTTAGCTGCTAAGTTAAAAATATTACCTATTAAAGACTGAATCCATTTGAGAAAAGCCAAATTAATGTGCAGGATATCTAATAATAGTGCTCCTGAATATTTGCAATCACTATTCCAGTATAGGCTACCTGGCAATACTCCCCACCTGTGATCCATGTCTACCAAACAGTATAAAATTCCCAAACCAAGTAAGGAATTATTCAAAAAAAGTTTCTGGAACTTTGCTCTGAAATAGTATTCCAGCTGAGATTAGAAATGCCCATTTCCTTCTTCTAAACCCAACATATCCAGTGGCTTCAGAGATGCTGATAAAATAAATAAATTCCTTTGTACAAGGGCCTCAAGGTAGATTAGTTCTTAGCTAATTGTGTTACCCTCATTAAATAAAGTCATTATTATTATTATTTTTGTTATATGGATTCCATATCCAATCCATATGGTAAACTTTTGTATGGGCCATGTCAATATGACTTTCTGTTCAGGAGGAGCTGCAATAACTAGATTTTTAACATGGCTTCTGTGGCAGCCATACTGAACATCAGATTGGCACCATTTTTATTTAGGACCAACTAACACATCATAAGATTTCTTGTCGTTAACTCCCCATGCTAATATGACCATCAGGAACAGAAATAACAAACTTTTCATGATGTTCATATAAAGATTAGTGGCTTAAGAGAACGGTATGATTGGGCTGACCTGGTTTGTCACAGTAAATTACATTTTGAACATTTTGCAAACCATTTATTATATTTTACCACAAAGCAAGTCTGATTCAACAATGCATCACAGTGAGTTTATCATTGATGTCAAGGAAATCTCGGTAAATAACTTCATAGAAACATGAAATAGTGTAAAGTCAGATTTCAGCAAACATTAATTTGCAAGTTTGAAATGTAATGCAGTTCTGAGCAAACAAAGTGTTCATTTTTTGCTGCTGGTGTAGCTTATGTAGGCACACACAATCAAGTGTTGCATGGCATGCTTATATTTTAATGTGAAAATATCAGGATATATTTTTCACATGTGAAAATATAGGAATGAAAAAATATGAAAATTATTTTAGAACAAGTTTCTATATTTCACACTAAAGTATATGATAAATACCAATATTAGAATGAAACATGAACTAAATTATAGTTAGTTCATATTAAGAGAAATCTTAGCAGTTAAGAAGGAGCAGAGCAAGCAATAGCGATGAAAATGTCTCCTAATATAAACTGACTTTGAACATAACCTAACTTTTCACTGGCTGTTGATAAGGCTGTTGCTGATGATGACATATGAACCTTAAAATATGTGCGACAGCATTGTTTTTCACAACTGACTTCACAAGCGTGACAGTATGGCATACATCTTGGGTTTGGACCTCAGCAATGTGGATTTTCTCAGCAATGAATCTGATTTACAGAACATTCCAAGTTTGACAAAGGTTATGAATATCCCAAGACAAAAGTTAAATACAATTGAAGGCACATTGCCTATATCTGCAAGTGATATAAAGGTTCAACAGGAGAAAGGAATTCTTAAGAAAACATGCCAACTGAACCAATGAGCTACTGGTCTGTAGAAAGAATGGGCCAAATACAGGAATTCTTTGTCGCAAACAATTCTTAAGGATGGAAGTTTAATCCAAGAGGATATATCTCATTTAAGTAATGAGAGGCTTAATTACTGGATGCAAAGGTTTAAAGTAGAGATAAGGTGGAAGGACAGTACCCCATACTCTCTAAACACATTAATTCAAATTGTTGCCAGAATTCAGCAACATTTGCGTAATGTATATGGTCACCTAATCATTTTTTTAAAGGATGATGACAGAGATTTCTTTGAGTTTAGAAAAACTTTAGGCTCAAAAAAGAAGGAACTTACAAATGAAGGTGTTGTAGAGAAAACACAATGTGATCCCATAATTCCTTCTGACGAGTCAAAAATGTGGGATACAGGAGCTTTTTCCACTGTAACAGCCACTGGATTATGCAATGCCATTTTTTTCTACAATGTGTTTCAAGGTATGGAAGAACCCCAGCAGAGCAATTTGAAATAGGATTTAACCATCAAAGCAACCTTAAATACATCAAATATGTACAAAAGAGCTACAAAATCTGTACAAGGTGGACTTACTCATCAGCAAGTTGAGAGTCAACCAATATTTCATTATGAATAGCCCAATAATACCCAATATCTCAAGAAACTGTTATGAGAATTATTTGTTACTGATTCCTGACCTATATTTCAGTCATAACTTGATACACTAAACCAAGTTTTTTTTTTCTAGCAGCTAATTTTAGGACTCCACATTACCTGTGAGGCTGATAGCCAATAGGCTGTTAGATTCACTGGAGAGTTTTAACCATTAAGTGTAATACTTAATCAGACAAATAAAGACACAAGATTGGTTGGAAAATTATGTTACATTCTAAATGATACAATCGGTCCCAAAATGAACATTTTCTTTTTGTATTTTTGTCTCTTCAAACTAAGTAAACAGCAAGACCACTGAAACCGATGTATAAAATTGTCAGTCTCATAATATGGTAACTATATGTATATACTGGGGTCACGTTACCAGGTGAAGTGGGCGACAAAGTCGCCTAAAAAATGTAAACTTCGCCTTCTTCGGTTAGGAAAGCGAAAACAACTTCGCCCTGTGACTTTTTTTTTGAGATACATTGACCAACTATATCTTTTTGAGATGCCCCCTCGCCTTAGCCAGGTTAGTTCCAGTGTTGTGTTGTAGCGAAATGTATGCATCAAGCCATCAGTAGCTAGGCCTAGTTTTGTTGTCAATTACACTGACAAACAAACTCTTGCACATTCACAGGCATGTGTTTTGATAGCTGATTGACCATTAACCCTTTCCGGAGTTGGTTAGCAACTATCACTGCCCGATTTCTGCATGTTATCCTTAATGACAAAAACATACAAACTTGTGTTTTCAAATTTTAACAATAGTATGTAATTAACAATTTTGTGTTTTAAGAACAGAATCGGTGATCTGGATATTTTAAATGCCTCTTGTAGACTATTTTGTCATAAAATTAGTTTGAAACTGTAAGTGAACCAGTAACGGGGAAATGCATCGTTGTGTGTGGAAGTACCTGTTTAAAGTTTATTCAATTGTCTGTTTTTGTAAATCATCATGCAAATATATTCAGAAAAAATATGAATCATAGACAGGAAAGCCTAGGTATTATGTTATTTGAGATTTAACTTTAAAATTATGTAGGTCACTAACGTATGGGACAATGCTATGTTGTGGAATTCATGAGAAGCGACGTATGGTCAAAGTTGTTTTCTGACTTGACTCGTATTTGTGAACATATGGAAAAAAGAAGTGCAGCTTTTTCTATCTAGCCAATGCCTAAAATTACTACAAGTATATAGACAAATAAAGAAATAAAAAAAATTTGCAATCCTATCAATGGACTGTTGAAATGAAGCTATATAAAGTGAGCGGTAACATTACGAAAATCGCTTCTTCTAAAAATATATGTACTCACATGTCTGTGTTGATTCGGTTGGAAAGAAGGTGTAGTTCATATACCGACTATAAAGGAGCAATGTCTGTAATTTTATTCATTGTAGTGTTATGTATGAATAGTTATGGTAATGTTTTATTTGCAACAAAGAAATTAGGGCGAACAGTATGATCTGAACACACATGTGCATTTTCCCTCATGTACATGGTACAGGGGTTGTTTCAAACGATTTTAGAAATCTTTCAAAGTGCCATTATTGTGAACTTTATTAAAGTATTTTTTAAAAATGATTAAGGGTAGTTGATTAAGCATTTTTACTAACTTGCATTTACAATAATGTAATCTGGTTACTCTGTTAAAATTTGTTACAATGTTATTTCTATTATTCTCTTTTCAAGTCATATGGCCAAAATAACTCAGAAAATTTTCTACTTGAAAAAAAAGTATTGCTTAAATCCAATGCTAAATGCAAATACAAATACAGTGGGACCCCGCTATAACACGGTAGTTGGGAGCCATAGAACCTGACCGTGTTATGAACTGAACTGTGTTATAAGCAACCATGTACAGTACCAACAAATCTGCAGGGTTAGCATGGTGGGTGGGGGTGGTAATGAAAACAGGTGCAGAAATGTGTGCTTCATTGGCATAATTACCATTTTAAATCAATGTATAGTAAATGAGAAAACACCTGCAGTGATAACAGAGATTGCATATACAATATATTTCTTTATTCAGAGAACCATGCATTGGTACATACACGTGTATAGTTTGTACATACATATCTAATCAATATCATAAATAGAGTATCAACACCATGTACTCACCCGTGAGTTGAATCACATACATTGAATCCACAATACAAGTATTTCCATCGAAAATATCTGCACACAGATTTAAAATATTAAATAATTTTGTCACAGATCATTATGTGACTGAATTCAATGGAAAAATACATAGGAAATATTATGTACTGAATGATGGAACAGTACGTCCGAAGGTTAAAAAACGGTGTCTGTATAAATTTCATACTGCTAAATTTTCTCATCCGTGAATTGTAATATTTTATTATTGTTTGAAAAACTCAGTGATTTTCAGCTGCTTTCTGCTACTGTCACGTTTGCTCTTCGCAAAGTCAATCATATTTCTTAACTGAAGAATTCGAACATAGTCAATATCTTCCGTCTCCATCCATCTCAAAGCACACTCTAAATTTTTGACTGCTTCTGTTGCTGATGGTGGATTATCATCAGGTGTGGTGTCCTCAGTATCATCAGAAGCATCACCATTGTCATCATCACCATTAGTGTTATTGAACATAATATTCTGAACAATTTCTGCATCCGAAACGTGATCTGCAACTGGGCAGTCATTATCAAAATTGAGCCATTCACTGACACGGTCGCATGACTGCATCAGCTTCCCAAATGCCCTCTCAGCCTCGAACACATCATTCTCAGAAAATCCATCAAATAAACTATCATCATCATCACCGCTGTTATCCTGGGTAATAGTAAATGTTGCCCCAAGTCCTTTTTCCCAGCATTTCTCAATGCATCTGGGCGTAATGGCATCCCAAGATTTGCCGCCGAGGTACATTACTTCTTTCAGATTTAAACTTTGTAGTGTCACCTGGACAGAGGTTTCATCGCAAACAATCTTTTTCACAAGTTCTCTTCTATAATTGACTTTAAAAACTGATATTAGGAAGTGGACAACATTATTCACTGGTCAACTGATTGCATAAAACAACACGGCCAAGCCACGCGCACATGTTGGCGGCTTTCGTTTCCTTGATGTTTTATAAATCGTTGCCCTATAATTTGAACAAGTTTAGCTCAGCAATTGACTTTGATGATGAGCAATGTACTTAAATTAATTGATCTATAAATTCAGGTGAGAATCTTTTATCAACTGCCGCACTGTTTGTTGCTTAGTTGTGTAGTCAGTTTAGAGAACATATGTTGGATATTGTTTGAGCAACAACTGTATACGGAATGCATTGAAGACAAACACAAAGTAGACATGATGGTTTCATTGCTCATGGATCAGTAATAATAAGATTAACACTAATGAGCTGTCATTTTTCAACAATAAACAAAGATCAAAGTTCTCAAAAGGCCCAGCCACTGGTTCAGAAACTCGTGTTTCCGATGTTCATTTTGGCACAAAACTGTAAGAAATTGGTTAAATTAAAAAATTTTAGGAGCCACACCACGATTGTTTTATATTCAAATCCATACGTGATTACCTCCCTAAAGAAGAAATGTTTTCCGTGTACGAGAATAATACATGTATATGATATTTCAGGAACCACGCCACAATCATCTTATATTCGAATTTATATGCAATCTCTTCTCCAAAATGATAATAAAACTTTTTACATATTTTATTTTCATACTTGTAAGAAATTTTTTTTTTTTTTTTACAAGGTAATAAGGTAAATGAAATTTCGGGAGCCATGCCATGACCGTGTTATATCCGAATTCGTGTTATAACAGAGCGTGCTATAGCGGGGTCCCACTGTACTGGGAAATAGAGGGCATAATTCAAATAAAAGAACACACACACACACACACATATATATATATGTAAATTGCGTTTCTTGCTTTGCGTCCACTTCTCCCTGTTGAGCTCTCACTTCTCCCTGTTCTGTCCAAAAGGAGAAGTCACTTCTCCCTAAAATTCAAGTCTAGCTTGATCCCTGTATGTATATATATAACTGTTAAACACTACTTAAATTCCACTTAACAAAATATGTTAGTCTATTATGAGACAGCTATTGCCAATCCTCAAAAGGTATTAAGAGACCTCCTGGTTTTATTTCTCTAAATAATGCCATGTATACATTCTAATTTATTTTATAAATTTCAACCTGATCACTGTACTTGTACACTTCTCCCAACACAAGTATTATTATTAATCTAACTCTCCTAAAAGTGTTTTCTAAATCATTTTTGTGTATCTGAAACAAGTTTTCAGTGAACATATAAATAAGACTGAAGAAACAAAATTCTGATTTATTCTGGTATTTCTAGATTGTGTCTCTGTAGTGATTCAAGCAATGCTTTGAAAACATGGACTCGCCTGTATCTTTAGAGTCTATATATACAATAACATTGTGAAACGTGTCATATTACAATAATCAGGATATGTATCATAAAGAGCACAGCTTTCAGTACCCATTGCTGTTATCGACAACCCTTTCCAAAAGGTAGATATTAGTAATATCGCTTATTGACAATTTTGTCAGCATTACCAGTAAGTCAACTTGGTATATTGTGTAAAAGGCAGTGCACCCATTTCCTCTCAATTTCAATTATTCTTAGTGATGACATATTTCAATCCATACTTGAAGAAAAGCATTTAACTGGAAGGAAAAAAACCCACTGAATGGACCTCTTAAGGACAGATTTGGAAGTAGAACACATGGGCATATTTGTAACACATTTCACACAACCAGAAAAGTTTTAAATTAGAGAGCACCTTTATTAAAGGAAACTGTAACAATTTCAAATGGAAGACTGCCAAATTTAGTGTGATGTCTAACTTAGAATTACAGTAATCTGGAACCCTCCTGATCATCATCTTCATGAAATACAATATACAGTGTGACCCCGCTATAACACGGTAGTCGGGAGCCATAGAACCCGACCGTGTTATAGACCGAACTGTGTTGTAAGCAACCAGGTCAGTTAGCTGAAGAAAATGATGCATGTACCCCAAACAATTTGCGGGGGTGGAATGGGGGTGGTAATAAATGCAGGCACAAAAATACGTGCTTCATTGGCAGTTACCATCTTAAATCGATGCATATTAAATGAGAAATACACCTGTAGTGAAGACAGAGAGGGCATATATAATATTTTACTTTATTCCGAGAACCATGCATTGGTACATGTACTCGTATACTGTTTATATGTACATGTCTAATGCATAGCATGAACAGAATATCAACACCATATACTCACCCGCAAATCTCATCATACACATTAAACTCAAGTAATTCCATCAAAAGTATGCACACAGAGATTTAAAATATTCAATAATTTTGTCACAGGTCATATAGGTCTGAATTCAGTTGGAAAAAAATAGCACAATCACATAACGAATGATGAAACACGTTTACTTTTTAGTATGTCCCAAGCTGGTAAAAGTTAGTTTGCGTTTATAGCCACCGTTGGAAGCGTTCATAAGCATAAACATATTTTCCGGCAAAAAGGAAACTTTCACAGCATAGCAAATGTGCTCCAGTCACGTTCAAAACTGAAACAATCCATCAGAGTTCATTGCTTTTATTTAAGTTTGATACTGACTTCCTTTGAAAAAAGGTTCTTTGTTTTTATTGAATATTGTAGTTGGCTTTCTTTGATGAAGGGTGCATGCATTATTGAAGTCAATGCTAAAAGACAGCTTTGGAGAACCGAACAAATGCCTGTTTCTTATTGTGGTAGCAACATCAAATAACTGTACTGCATGACTGAGACCAATTTTCTTCCCCTCTGCTTAGTATGTTTTCATTACAATCGGTACTTCAAAGGTAATCTGTTTTCTTTGACATTTCAGCAAACTAATTTATCTGAGTACATTTTTCAAAAAAGGAATTGGCCATTGTTTGATCGACTGTAGTTACTGTACCGCCTATTGAATAGTGCAACAAGTAAGATCTTGTTTTTTTGACATTGTGGTAGCGGAGTGATGCTGCTTTCCACGCATGCATCAGAAATTTAACAAAGGGTAACGGTCGATAGAGACTTAGGTGTTCTGGTCTGATGACAGGGGTTACTACAGAAAATGTGAGTGTTCTGAAGGATTTAATTCTGAGTGAAAACAAGGAATTTTACTTACCACCGAAATACAAATGTCAGTCTATG
>JAECUM010027731.1:0-40409 GCA_016617855.1 Megalonaias nervosa
ATATATATATATATATATATATATATATATATATATATATATATATATAATCATTAAACCTAATCTGTAAAAAGTTTTGGAGAACTGAGCGGTATCGAAGAAGAGAGTTTTTTCTCATTTGATAAATTAGAAATGTACACGATTATTTCAAAGGAATTGTTAAGCTACGACAATACCACTTCATTAAAAAGAGAAATGTCTTGAGAGAATAACAGTTAGTACTGCTTAACTATAAAATATATTAAAGACAATATTAAAAGCAATATCGAAGACCAAAATTGCTAAAACTTAAATACTTTACTCTTTATTAAAATAATGATTGAGTTTCAAGATGTCCTCATTTTTCCTATTTATGTATGCTGAGAGTTTTCATGCAAGTTTGTGTGCAAGTCCACGTGTGAAGAAACAAGTCTGTTAAAGATACTGCTTTCTCGGCATATTTGGGACAGTTCATTAAAAAAACGTTTAGTACTCTCTGTTCTCCGGAGATGCGCAGATGGATTATATCTTTTTTCTATTTATGTTCTAAAGATGTTCTTTTCGTTCGCTCCAATGTAGCATTAATTGAGCGTGACATTAAAATTCATTCTTTTTGCAACCAGTGAATATTTATGAAAAGATGCCAATGTATGTGTGTGTGTGCGTGCGTGTGTGCGTACGTGTGTGTCTGTGTGATTTTCCGTCTTTGGAGAATATAAGCCAAAGATGACAATGAATTATAGTATTATCAGAAATGGCATTTAAAGGGTTCCAATACCACACTGTTTGCATAATTTATATGTAATAATACATTTACTTAATTTTTGCTGTAAAATTAATTTTCATTGCCTAGTTTCTCAAGGCAAATGTCGAGTGCAGCTTGTTTGACAAGATGACATTATTCATTCTAAAGACATCTTTGATGTAAACGAATTAGGCCGGACGAGACGCCGACCTTTCTCCAACCTATTTAAGAACGAACCAACGGTAGATAGATAGAAGAAATAAAGGAAAGAAGGGAGCGCGAAAGACTAAGATTGATGGTAGATTTCATAGATTTGTACCCATTTCAGTTCATCATAAGAGGTAAGGTACATATATATATATATATATATATATATATATATATATATATATATATATATATATATATATATATATATATATATGAACTGTATACTGCTTTGAAGAACAAAAGTCGAAAAGCGAATGCAAATTAAGTTTTGTTGTTGTTGTTGTTGTTGTGGGGCTTAACGCCATTTTTCAGCACACGATAGGCTACACATGGCGGCCAGTATTAATGGTGGAGGAAGAAACCGGGAAATTCGCGGAAAGAACCACCGACCCACGAGAAGCTGCTGGCAAGCTTTCTCACATATCCACATTCGCCGAATCTTAGACTCGAACCAACGCAGACAGAGGTGAGATGGCAGTGATCCGTAACGGACAGCGCTTTAGACCACTCGGCCACTCGGGGCCCCCCAAATTAAGTTTTAACGTTTCTGGACGCACAGGTAACATCTAGGGATTACACTTAACTTTTAAAGGATCCAATGTCTTGTCTATAACGGTATAATATGTACACCGCTTTCATCATATACTCTAGGCAGTGGTGTGATAGTTTAAGATTAAAATATATCAAATTCTCATGGAATTACTTTCCAAATAGTTCTTTTCTGGCAAAGTTATATTTTTAATTTCGATCAAGAGATTAATTTTCAGTCATTCTTTTTAATTGTATGTTCTGAAGGCATATCGGTAAGTAGTTTTCTCGACTAGTGTTTTCGACAACGATCAACTGGCAACAGCTGTACGACACCTATCATTGTTTTTCGACACTTATGAAACGAATGATTGTTTACCAGACTACCCAATCGAAAAGTAGAGGGAGATAATCTTGATCACACTAAATCCGCCACCTCTGGGTTTGGTTTCTCATTGTGTTTGCAATGGTTGTTGTTGTTGTGGGGCTTAACGCCATTTTTCAGCACACGATAGGCTATACATGGCGGCCAGTATTAATGGTGGAGGAAGAAACCGGGAAATCCCCGGAAAGAACCATCGACCCACGAGAAGCTACTGGCAAGCTTTCTCACACATCCACATTCGCCGAATCCTAGACTCGAACCCACGCAGACAGAGGTGAGATGGCAGTGATCCGTAACGGAGAGCGCTTTAGACCACTCGGCCACTCAGGGCCCCATGTTTGCAATGCAATAATTTACCAAGTTCATACGATTAACAAACAAATATATGATGAAATGGTTTAGTTTCTACTACTACTACTACTACTACTACTAATAATAATAATAATAATAATAAATATAATAATAATAACAATAACATTATTATTATTATTATTATTATTATTATTATTATTATTATTATTATTATTGTCGTTGTTGTTCTTGTTATTAAACAGTTTGAGAACAAAATCAAACTATCTAACTATAAATTATACCATAGGATTAATATCCAACATTTGCTGGTCGATGGTAAGCAATTCTTTAAACTGTTTTCCCGGTAATATCATCATTTTGTGACAGTAGCTTTTAATTTGTTTGTTTCAGGTCGGCCGGCCTTTACCTACAATCACGTGTCGCGAAGTCTGATGTCGATGACATTTGTAAAATAGGAAAAAAAAAAAAAAAACAACAACAACAAAAAAACTCCTGCCATATGTACACTATCCTTGCAAGTCTGTGTACACCTTTTGTAAGTGACGCTCGCTATACGATGTACGTTGTTCACTACTTAGCAAACTGGGACACACTAGTTGAATACATGTTTCCTTTATAATGTGTTATTCTGTTATCTAACAGTCGATGCATTAAATTAAAATTAAATCAGTTATAATTTTATTTGAAATTAATATTTGTAATTCTTTGTACCATATTTCTTATAAACACTTTAATTTGTTGCTTTCTAAAGCATCCTTTTCTTTTGGCATGCCCGAAAATCGGAACAAAGCAGCATAATATTACTTAAGTCACAACACACTGAAACAAAATCGAAATTTGAAGGAGACAAAATTTAAATGAAGAGATTATCGAAATATTACCTTATTTTGCGATGACTTACATCCTGAAGGTGCTCAAATCGTAAGTACATCTGCGTTTTACCTGCACAATCTGATGGCCTGATTAGTCTGTACTGGAATTATCGATCCTATATGACTCATGCAATTAAAGAATTATTAGACATTCATAAATGTCGAATAAATAAAAAAGAATGCAAAGGACACAAAATTACAAGATTTAAAAATGATATCATACAAATATAAATATACATCAGTAAGAGAAATATTGAAATTATTGGCATAGCGGGGCTGATGGGGGGGGGGGGCTATTAATGTGTAATGATTGAAAATTAATGTTTCATGGTACTTTGGCTTACATGAACATGCTCTTCAGAATCATGGAATCTACCCTAGGATAATTTTGTAATTGAAAGGTCATGAATTTTACCGCCAAATCATTGCTTGAAGTATAGAAAGATCTTCCCTGCAAAAATAGTTTAAAATAAAGACACACAATGGCTGTAACGGTTGTCTGTATCGTGTGCGAAATGCGTACTAACAATGGCAAGGCTTTTTGGAAAATGTAGTTGTTATTATTATTGTTGTTGTTGTTGTTTTTAACAGTGACTTTTGGCATCAAATTGCCTAATTTTCTTGCAAAGAAAATAGTGTTTTGTGATCTTCTGGTAAAGAAACATTAAAACTTGTTGTACTTTCGGTAAAAACATATCGAAATCTCTGACTAACATTTGATAACCCTGATGACAGCGAGATCTACTGGGAGAAATAACAATTGCCACTCTTATATTAGTCTGAAAAGCTAAGTGGATCAACCTCGTTGTTCAGCTTTAAGCAAGGGAAAGTGATACAAGGGGTGAAAAGGTACCATTGTCGCTCTCGAACTGCTTGAGTACTTCCTAATTTCTGTCCATTTTTCAGAACTTTGATTTCCATGAAGCAAACAGAAGAAAATCGCTGTATTTTCAGTCACTCTAATACCCTCGAAATTTATAGCGGAACAATGTACGGGAGGTAACTGTGTCACAAGTGGAAAGGATTGCCGCAACTTTCTTACAGCTTATCGCCGGGTTATCTCCCGTTCCAAAAAAAACTCACACAACGCATTACCTTGCGGTAAAATACCCTTCAAATTAATAACGAATAAAAGAAACTATTACAATGTGACATTAACTGAAAATCAACATTCAAATAGAAGAAAAGGAAGAATATGCCAAGAATGAACGAAAAGAAGAAGTTAGAATAATAAGATAAGGGAATGGGACAAAAAAATGAAAATTAACTACAAGAACTCATAGGGATAAGTAAAACAACCAATCATCAGTCAAATATATCTCTTCGAATGAATTCATCATCGCTAAGAAAACATTCAGTGCTTAATTTTAGTCTGAAGATAGAAAAGAAGAATTAGTCTGACAGATCAAAACAATTTAACTCCACTGCTGGTAGTAAGGAGACTGAAAGCAAAAATAAGCTGAATTTTCCAACTCCAACTCGTAAGAAATACACTAGAGGACCCATATATCAGGTAAACTCGGAAAATGTCAGCTTTTCAATTACTGTAATAACCTCTTAAATTTGTCAGAATAATACTGAGTTTTGATTTAAATGTATGAGCCAAATATTAGGGGTGGGGTGTGCCTTTTGAATATATGACTGAACATGGTTTTCAAATACGCCCAGGACAGAGACAGGCTGCATTCAAACAAGAGGGAATTCAAGTGTAACTTTACTCAGAGAAAAGACAAGATTCGAGCCTGAATAGTGCAGCAGTTATTAAACGACTCTCTCGAAAAAGAACAACTACATGCTACCACTTTGAGAGGAGCTAGACAAGTTGAATAAAATTATTTTTAGAGTGTGATACACAAAAAGGTCTTGATTTTTAAATTCAGATTTTAGTCTTCCTCTCATTAGCTCGAAACAGTCTGGTCAGTTTAAGTAGCATGCAGAAAGTGGCAGATTTGCAAATATTAGGACAAGTTTGACATTTGTCCGAAAAGAGTGGCTAGGAAGATAGAATCTGGGACAAAAAAGAACAGATCTGAATTTGTAAAAACACTTCAGACCAAAGAAGTGTAAGTAAAAGTAAATTTAAAAATGTAAAATAATTGCTATAATGTAATGAAAATCCAATCAAGTCATGTACAAAATGTCTGCCAGTCATCTACAAGTCATGTACAAATGTCTGCCATTCATCTTCTACAAGTCATGTACAAATGTATGCCAGACATCTTATACAAGTCATCTACAAATGCCTACAAAGACAGTTTTATTCGTCCAATTTAATTGTGTTTGCTAAATTGTTTATATCAAACCTTATAAGCTCAAAAAGTTTTTAAAATTTGTGCAAATATGAAATTTTTACCGAAATGGCTTGAAAAATCTAAAAATATCAATCAGTGTATATACATATAAATACGAATATGTTTACAAAACAAGCAAAGAGTTTAGGTCAAAAAGGTCAAGTCCCTTAAGCACAAACATGTGTCAAAACATTTAAACATTGCTGTAATGCTCTGAAAATCTAATCAACTGATCTTCGTTGTGTTCTAATAGACGTGGGACTCTAAAGCTTTAATGTGATGGGTTGGTAGGGGGAGTGCTTTTTATATTTTACTTAATATGTTGTTGATTTCAATTATTGCAACAAGAGTGACATTTGACATTATTTGCTGATTCTAAATAGAGAAATCATGACTACTCTGATATTTCTATGCATTTGCTAATGTTATGTGTCTAGATAGATCGCCGGCCATGTGGATAACAATTGTATTTTTTGTCAAGTTCGGTCTCGCATATCTTTAAATCATGATAGAATCATTTTGAATCTTGTTTCATATAAATATCAAATAGTCACAAATAGGTTAATCACATTTAATTTCCCTTCCAATTCAGCATTTGAATACACTGGACACTAGATCACATGACAGGTTCCACACACTAAATTGCAATAACTTCGCATTAATTTTTGGTAATTTCACTAATTAATTGTAAATGTTGGCCTTCTTTTTATTGAAGAACGAGTATGTATTAAGCTAAATTTCCGCGCTCATACAAAAAGTCAGTTCTGTAATTACAAGATGTTGAAAATGTACCAGTCTGCAGCATTGTAATTTTTTTTTGCCTCTAGTTAACATGTTTTCAGTGTTGTGAGTGGAGTCTTCAATGGTAACTATTGACTCTTCGACCTTGATAATGACTTAAAATGCTTTGATTGTTGACTGACAATAGATCTTCCAGTCTTTATCAATGATTGTAGAATATCTGTTCAGAACGACCCGACCGAAGAGTATAAATAGGAGCGAAAATTAAGGTGGGCAAGTTGTTATTAACAGCTAGAGCAAGGATAGCTCAACAACAACAGCAACAAAAACCCACAAGGGCAAAGTAAACAACCTAAGGCGTAATGTCTGGGTATAAGCTTTTCTGAAATATAACTTGGGAACGGAAATGAATTGAAACCTAGTAACGAGAATTGAAACAAGTACGTCCTATAAACATTTTTTGAAAGAAAAGAAAAAAGTATCCCAAGTAAAATACACCTAAACAAAATTTTCTCTATCAAAACTATTTCTGATTTTCTTCAGATATCCCCACATGTACAGATGTGTGGGTGTGGATGGGGCTATGATCCAGGCTTAATGCATCGGTTAATATTGCGCCATACAAAATGTAGGCAGCTATCTCCCACCACATTAGGAATTTAGGATTAACTTTCAAAACACTTACACTATAGGTCATCCAATTATTGTTGAATAATTAGCTTAGGGGTTGTGAAATCCGGCATACAGTACTGTATATACTATGTATAATTACATAGTCTTTCTTTAGTTTTATTTTATTTTTATTTGTTAAAATTTTATGATAAGTACACACAGTCAATTGAATCATTTGAGAAAATTTTCCATTAGTATAGTTGTAACGTTGTATCATACCAACTCAACCATCTGTTACCATAATATAAAAAAGCGAATCGAATTTCATTTGTCTACCTCGAGTATGTTGTGCTTGATTATGCTTATATGGCTGAAGTAAAAAAGCCTATGTCCCCAAAAATTTAAATTCTATACAAAAAGTCAGATCTGGTCATCTACATATTAATACAAATAAGCCTATTTAATTTTATTTGTCAACATCCAATGACTTTAGCTTAATCATGCCTAAAGGAGCTTGGTTAAAAATGTCCAAATCCCAAAAATTAATACATAATAATATAATAAATCTGTACAAAATTAATATTATTTTTAATGGCGTGACAATCTAATCGGGTCATTTTATTTATCAGTCTCGAGAAATCATTTGCTTAAAAGTACTTATAACATTCTTATCATGCATGTTTAAGTCAGAAAATTCACAAATGTGTCATGGATTGAAAAATATGGTTAGGGTCGCCAGACCCAATCAAGCTATCTAAATATATAATTTGGCATGCACTGGCTCAATAACTTTTAGATTATCTTGCTTACAATAAAGTGTTTTCGACAGATGGACGAGCAGACGACACAGGGAGAGAACAAAATCAATATCCCCCTCCTTGATGGGCAGCATTATTTTACATCATGTTACAAACCAATTCCTAAAACAGCCAAAATGGTTCTGTCCTACGCGTGCCTTTTAATATGTATGTATGTATGTATGTATGTATGTATGTATGTATGTATGTATTTTTGTATGTATTTTTGTATGTATGTTCAGATACCGAACTGATTGTAACATTTTCAACCTCAGGAGGCTTGATGCAAGAACTAAGGTCACGAGAGACATCATCAAAGACTTACTATTTGCTGAAGAATGCGCACTCAACGCTGGCTCTGACGTCGACATGCAACGCAGCGTCGACAAGTTCTCTGATGCTTGCACACATGTTGGCCTTATTTTCAGCACAAAGAAAACTGAAGTAATGTATGAACCAGCCCCAGAGTAACCATGTGTTGAGCCAAACATAACAATCAACGACCACAAACTGAGTGCAGTGAATAGGTTCAGCTATCTTTGCAGCAGTCTGTCCCAGAAAGTCGTCATCCATGATGAAGTTAATGCCAGGATTGCAAAGGCCAGCGCAGCCTTCGGCAGACTACATGCCAATGCCTGGAACAGAAAAGGCATTAGTCTACAAAGTTGAATCCCTACGCTGCTATATGCCTTCGAAACATGAACAGTATACCAGCGTCATGCAAAGAAGCTGAACCACGTCCACACAACTTGCCTCATAAGACTCCTCAACATGAAGTGGCAAGACAGGATCCCGGATACTGAGGTCTTTGCCCAAACAGGCCTGCCCAGTATCCATACCATCCTGATGCAGTCACAGCAGCGATGGGCGGGCCATGTCGCCTCATGTCAGACCACCGGCTTCTGAAAAGATACTTTTATGGCGAGCAGAACAAGGAAATCAGTCATTGAAGGGTTTTGGCATAAGCACTGACATGTGGAATGTATGTATGTATATATGCATGCATGTATGTCTGTACGTACGTACGTACGTATGTATGTATGTATATATGTATGTATGTATGTATGTATGTACCTTTTCCTACATTGTATCAAATAAACATAGATCGTGAATCTCACATTTTGTATGACAAACGGCTTATTCCTTATCTCCTCATCCTTAATATTCGTTCGTTTTGAAGTATTTGTCGGCTTAAAACATCAGACTGAGAAAATGTGACAATGGGTCTGATTTATTATGTCGCATTTATTAGTTTTCAGTCATTATTCCACAGATCAATAAACTAAATCTGCAATTCGTTTCAGCGAAACAGTTTCCGTTTTATGTGGCCCAACCATGACTTGAAAAGAATGTATTTGTTAGTGTCTTGGATAATGTTTTAAAATCAGTGTCTTCGTTTATAATTTGTCATGTTTGCTTTGCTCAATCCCTTTTGGATAAACAACTAATAACATATTGCTAGACCTACTAGAAGATTTAATTAATCAAAATATAAGCAGGTAGAACAAATGTATAAATTAGAGAGTAAGGAAAATCGATTTAATTTGGCTTATAAAATCGCAGAACGTAGTAATAAACTTTGACAGAGAAACATTCTGATTAATGTTTTATGTTTCGCTCTCCAGAATGGAGTTTATGCGTGTAACATTTAGTCCAACAGGATACTTTCATCACGGGGTTAATTAACAGTGCTGGATTTCGATCCCTGCTAAATTAATCAAAACGGTATCTGCTGTCAAGTGCAAGATCAAGGAAAAGATGTGAACTTAATGAAACAAAATTGATCGCATCATTGCGTGTGATGTTTATTGGAAATGAATTGATATCTGAAAGAATGTACATAAGTAAAGCCAAATGCCTCGACCTTGACCGCATGATACGGGTTCCATGACCCTAGCTTCATACATGCATAGTGCGTCAAGAATGAAGAATGTTAACACAGATATATACAAGGAAACAATGAATGCTACGGAATGACACACCGAATACTGAAAAACGATACAGCTATGCATGATGGAATTTTATTTTATAGTAACTTTGAAAGTCTTCTGATAAAAGCAAATGAATTATCCCTGTTGATAACAATGATCGCTACAATGTTGCTGAATTTGAAAAATGTTGAATACATTGACTCCACCATGTATCTAATACTAATGCAACCAGATATTCTTTTCGCTATTCGGCCTTACACGGTATGATTCATTTCTCCGTCCAAGGCCAAAATGTCTGGCAAGTGAATTTTACCTCAAAGTATGTACATAATATGATTTAGGTCGTCTTAGTTTCACAAACCTGGCCATCCTAGCAAAACTGACCACATAATTTTCTCAGAGTTTTTGCTTTAAACGCAAACATAAAAAATGGGGGTAGGCGTTCTTAAAGGTTCATGACACTTACAGTTTTGCTTCATCTTCGTAATTTGTGTCAATATTTATTAACCAAGATGCTTTGCTCAGTATGAATTTTAAGTCACTGTTTGATACTGGTAAAGTCATCATACGTAAAAAAATAAACCAAGCGACCAGCCTAGCTTTAAATTCATCAAGTTACACGTGTTTCACAAATTTACTTCCACATCGCATGATCTGGTATGGGTAAAAGAGGCGTCCTAGTCAAAATTAAACTTGTTTAACAATGTTGAAGTTGAAAAAGTTTTGAAGTTTATTAAATTAATTTGGATAAACACACTACATTTTCCCTTACCACGCAAATGAGGTAACATTTTGGGTTTTTTTCCTACCATTTGTGGAATTCTAGAGAAGACAAATATGCTTTTAATGATTAAAAGAAGAACAAAACATAAAACTAGGGTAACAAATGAGTCATAATGAAACATTTGAGCCAGACTCTAAGAAAACTATATTTTAAAGAATTAGTACAAAAGTCTTTACATACTGTCATACTATGATTCATCTGAGTAGGAATCGTAGTATATAACAAAATCATAATTATAATAGTTATTTGGGAGTAGTTTGTAATCTATAGTTGCAGAAATTACTCGAGATTATACATTTTTACAAACTGCACGACTTCATTCTGCAAGATACGCGTGTCTAAAGATAATATATTGTATTAGTAACTACTTTCTAAACAAACAATGTACACTCATGTAACAGAGGCTTTAGCTTTTGGTTTATTAGATTAGTCAGTGGATGAACTAAACAAGCTGTTTCGTCCAACTGAAAGTTGAGATGATAAAGTTATCGATGTGGAACAGTTTGCTGAGTCACAAATGAACTTTCAAAGCAGCAAACGAATGAAAGTGATATTCGCAATGTCCAGAACAAAAATTGGAGATGCAGTATTGAAACTATCATTCTAATCATTTAAAAAATCATTTAGCAGAAATGTTAGAAACTTTTTTGCAAAAAGAATGATATTCTCTTGAGATGATGATCTCATGAGATGAGAATCTATCTTGAAATGCTAATCTATCTTGAGATGATAATCTCTTGAGATGATAACCCATCTTGGAATGATAATCTATCTTGAGATGATAATCTATATTGAGATGATAATCCATCTTGAGATGATACATGTAATCCATCTTGCATTTCAACAAGTGTTTCGTGACTCTAGATGTTCCTAAAGACTGAACCAATGTCATCAAGAATTGGCAGATGAGACAGATACTTCGCTCAATCTTCGCGTTTTTAAAACACCGTAATCTGAAAGAGCAGTATTGCAGTTTTCCTAGAAATGATTTCAAGGAACAGTATTGCAACAGTCGAGGAAATCGGTTTAGTACAAATCTTCAGCTTTCTTTTGACGTCGTTGTTTTTATATCTCACCCAAACATGTATAGCTCTATGAATTAGACAGAAAAGTCTTAAATTAAGGCAAAACTAGAAACCATAATAAATTTTAATCGAATCACATGCATCGTTCGATGCCTGTATTAGACGTCACGTTTTTAATACGTTCCTTGAAAAATGTCAGTGACATGTAGTGGCATTATTCAGACAGTTTTATCTGTCTTCCTTGGAGTGATACGCCTGGTGCACTTGGTACGTTACACAAACATAAAAATTTCCATACAAAACTTGGATTTACAAAGTTTAACTAACATTAACGCTCAAGATATCATTATTTTTCATTTTTTTTTGCCATTAAATAGAAGAGGAAAGAAATAATCAATGCATTTTCTTGGTAGCTATGGACGCTTCTTGTCAGCATTGACCATTTTTGTAAAGTGTCACGTCGTGGGGAAAATTTGCTGATGATTCATGCTTCATATGTACACATATCTTCTTATAGTTAATTCGTAGTTAAGAGCACCTTGGATAATGTCAGTATGTATTATTTAAGATTGCGACTATAGAACTGATTCAGGGCACAAAGAAACTGCCTGTCTGTTGTTTAACCATTACGCAACGACCCGTCCATAGTAACTTCAAAGGGAATTCTACCACCAGGCCGACCAGGTAGAGACTCCGGTGTTTGTTTTGCAGTCAGTCAGTGATGTCACGACCGGCTTGAAAGCACTTTAGGGCCTTTGTGGAACTGAAACCCGAGAGCGGCAAGTGCTAAATTACCCCAGGGCAGTTTTCAAAGAGACAAGACCATATCCAATCAAACCAGAGATTCAAATCTAGGGCGGAGTCTCAATAAGCAACCGCTTATGTTCGGACTAAATCCATTTTTCAATCAGTACATGTGTCAACCTTGCCAGGGGTGGATCATAATAGAGAAGTTGAGAGGCATTAGATTGTACTGCGAGTAGCCGTAGTTGTGCGGTCGTTAAAAGGCGGGAAGGAATTCTAGTGAAATCTTATGTTGGATTTGCGAACAAGGTAACATATCTTCGCTCGAATTTGTCTTACTTTCATAACTAGGTGTTGTAAGATCGATACATCATGATGTACATTTAATTTATTATAAATGGAATCTTCCATGTATAACAGAATTATCAACATATCGTAACGTATCGCAATGCGAATTATTAATGTGCAATATTAACGTTAGTAGATTGTAAGACTAGAATCAAAGTAGATGGTGTAATTTGCTACTATATTTCATCGTAATGCATAACTGAATTTATTAGAAAATTGTGTTAGAACTTGTACTTGTTTTATCAATATATGAATATATAGATTGTGAATTATCATTGTTGGACTTACGCACATATAATTAGGTATTTATATATTTGTATGTGTCCCTTATAATTCGTAGGGTAGGAAATGCGTATGATTGCTATTGATGATGATAGTTTACAAGATCGAGAAGTTAACAATTAGGGATGTGTGTGCATATATTATAACTCGTTGATAATAATAATATAATTATAGCACAATTGTTATAGAACAAAGCGTGTATGGAATATTTAGAACAAGGAGACAAGAAAATTCGTCCCTTCTAATTGCACTGGAAGCTTTCCGAGAGGGTGTTAGAGTAGACATCCAAGGATCGGAGACGAGGGAAGAGACGTAGAGAGCACGTGGTATACGTTTATTGTGACGTCAACAGTTTGTGTGGAGGCGCAGTGACGGAACGAGAACGTGATAAAGAGTACCGGAAGTGCCAGAAGGATGGATCCGGAAGTGCCAGGAGATAAACGTAGTCATGGGTACCGGAAGTACCAAAGAGAAACGAGAGGCGAACAGTGATTGACAGATGAATTACAGAGACAATACTGAAAAGAAACACTCTCACGAAAGACCTTTAATTTCATATGATGAAATAGTAATTGACAACTGTGAAAAGGTCATTGATTGTAATTGTTCGAAAGGAATTGCGATTGAGAAATTTATCGATTAAATTATTGAATACATTTGATATATTTTATTAAATTGTTATGCCTTTCACCTTGAATTATTTATACACCTAGACCGTCTGCATTGCTGACTGGGGGCTCGGAGCTATTTAAATTTCAATTGTCCACCTTTTCTGGTATTAGAAAGAATACCGTAGGAGGCACGTGACTTAAAGAATGGTGCAAATATAGTTCTTTTATTTATTTCTTGACATTCGTTATTATTTCGCTGAATATTTGTAATTATAGAATTGAACTTCATATAGTACAGGATTCATGAAGTCGAAAAGGTTGAAAATCGGTTACACATGGCTTCACGAAACCTGCAAAATACGAAGTTCAATCAATAGGTAAAGTGGTTTGAACGAGAAAAAAGGCCGATAATAATTGTAGAATAACTATATATATATATATATATATATATATATATATATATATATATATATATATATATATATATACACACACTCATCTTTTTCCTATCAAGTTTAGTTTTGCTAATCTGCATTTAGACTAACTCTACATAGTAACACAACAGTAGTTTCTCAGGTATGCTCTAATATATGTTATGACACATTCATCATGATCAATAGCTTGATTCACGTCTGATCGTTATAATGTGTTTTATCTTTGAAATGCCTCTGCTTGAAATTATATTGCTTCATTTATTTTGTGTATTCATGTCCAAATGATGCTTTATGTGTTTTATGTGTGGTGAGTATTTATAACTCGACATGAGCTAATGTTTAATTAACTGCCAAAACACCAACTTTAAACTAAAGTTTATCTAATTTTATCAAAGCAATATAATAAGATTGAAAATTCCAACTTTAAACTTGAAGTGTGTTTATGAAAAACGAATACCCGGACACCGTACCCCTGACAAGAAATATCGCCAGACTACTGACTGACCGACGGAAAAGACTTCGACTACAAGTGATATATTTTGTTTCAGTTGTAGAAACTTGAAGACAAATGTTGCAGTGAAGTGAATCATACATTTTATTGTTGGACGTTTCAAAGAATAAATGTTTCAGTCTACATTGTGGCGAACAAAATCTATGAACATGCGCACTAACTATCAAACTTTCACTCCTGATGATGAAGTGGACCTTACTTTTTATTACGGAGGCCTACGGCAATAAAAACATTTAAAATACGTCCTTTGAACGGCTGTTGAGTTGTCCAAGAAAAGTCTCTAAAAATACCTTAAAAGACAATTCACTCTTAATACAGTTTAGAGTTTCGAATCAATGTTTAAACCGTTGCGATCTGGAGAAAGCATTGCTTAGAAGTCTGTCTGGGTTTTGTTAGAGAAACCCATTTACCTCCAACAATTGTACCTGACCCTGAATAGTGTTAAACTAAATAGAACCATATGACGCTATTGACAAATTTGAATGTATTTAAAATTGCATTTTTAAAAAGGAATTTTTCCTCGTGCTTTTCATATTTCGTCCCCAGTGATGTAGACAATACACAAAAGACACAACTCTACTACACCCAGACTGCCTAAGGTAATACATGAATTGACCGAAAATTTATCGAAGTTGTACGCGCATGTTTTAGCCATGAACAAAGTTTAAGCATACCCAAATTTGAAAATATATCAGTCATTGTAGCTATGCACATAGTAAATGTATACACATACCAGTTGGAAAATACGCACATACACGCACGCACACTCAATATATAGAAAATAAAGATATAATATTTCCTACTTAGAACCACCTATATTCACGGAATTTAGAAAGAAAAAATATGAGCTTGAGAGTGAGCATCGTTTAAATAAAAATAAAAAGGAAAAAAAAAAACAACAAAAAAAACAACAAAAAAAAAACATATAGAAAAGACAATTGCCGTGTACAGTTAGATGAGTTCTCTCCCTTACGTTTCTCGTGATACAGACTGTGATTGCCTTTTCCTGAACTGATCTGAAATACCATTTTTAATAAATAATTCGAGTTTGCAGATAGTTTTGAGTCACATTCAATTTAATTTTTCGAAGTATCTTACTGTAGTATATCTGAAATAATATAATTTAATTTACATTTGGCACGTTGGGAAGGATAGAGCTTGACCATAAAATTATATTTAATAGGATATTAATTGGGGCTGGTATTAGCAATGATGCTTATTCCAAATGATGAAATATAAACAAAATGGCTGGGGAATTCCTTGATGATTTTAGGTTTCAGCATGGCCTATCAATATACTGATCATGTCCAACATTTTCACTTAGTTAAAGTGACTTATTTTCATTTTTTTACCGTACGCGACGATGAATTGCCGTGTTGAGTTCATGTTGAAGGTTGTACATATTGCATTTGATAGCCACGCTATATTTGTACTATGTGTAATATGTATTATATAAGCATGGAAATGCTTATGATAATAAACTATTGAACTGAATTTATGAAATGTGGTACCGCCCAAAACTAGTTTCTTCTTCTTTCTTGTTGCTGTTATTATTATTATTATTATTATTATTATTATTATTATTATTATTATCATTTGGTCTTTTCCATAGCCTTTAAATGTGCCTTTAGGTAGCCTTATAATTAATTATGCCAACAGTAACCAAAAATAAACTTTAAAAGCCTTTTGATGGTATTTTAATTTAATTTTCTTCTTCTTCTTCTTCTTCTTCTTCTTCTTATTATTATTATTATTATTATTATTATTATCATTATTATTATTATTATTATTATTATTATTAAAGTTAAAGTAGCGAAAAACAATAACGATCTTCCAAAAAGAAATTTATTTTACATTCTAAAACGTTTTTATGGGTTTCTTTTAATGATCATATAATACCATTCTTGGTTCTAGCAGCTCACTAAATGGGAGGGGGAGACATGTTGTAGTTGTCCCGGGCGTCAAAGATCTTGGGGTCCCAAAAGAGATGATGAAAATTGAATTGCTGGAAAATCGTTGGCGGTGCCATAATCTTCGTCCCGGGCGCCATTTATCCATAGTACGCCACTGCCTGGTCCGCGTAAACATTGTATAATATTGTTGTATTCCCCCATACATATATATATAATCAAAACAGATCCACAACCTATTGTGTCTTTTATCTGTAACAGCTGAATTGAATAATACAAGCTATACTAGCCAGCTGTCATTGATAAACAAAGGCATCACAATGAATCTCGTGTACATCTTTCCTAAGATGACAAGGACACACACACACACACACACACACACACACACACACACACACATATATATATATATATATATATATACACACACACACACACACCTCAATTATAACCATATGTTTAAAGGATGTTGTGTTACCTTGATCTTTTATTTTATGTACATTTTACATAATTGTAGCATCTGTACGTTATATATTTTATCTTGTTGTCCTTCGTTTTTATATTTATTTACTAGGATTAATCTGCTTAAATTTTTTGTGCAATCTAATTTTACACTCGTCAAACTTTACCTTAAGTTGGCTTTTTATTACCACTATTGTATTGACGTACCGTAAACACTAGAATACACCGATACTCTCAATTTGGACCCGTACTTGACTGAGGAAAAAAATCACTTTAATTTGTAGGTGATCTCATTTCGGATGATAAGTTCTCTTACATATTAAACCTTGTTCTCTCTCTGTCTCTGTGTTTCATTTCGTCCCGCCCCCCCCCCTCTCTCTTGATATTTTTCTGCTTTTCGTTTTTAAAATCGCAAGGGTTAGAGGTGGGGTACAACAATAGGCGAAAACTAATCGGTTGATTTAAAGAAAATTGTCTTTCGTCGGGTCTTTATTTCGCTTTCCCAAGCTATTTCCGCAAGTGGAGGGTGCGTGGCAAGTCCAGGGGCCAAAATATCGACAAAACTACTGGGGGGGGGGGGGGCATAATTTCTTGCATCGCCACAGGTTTACTGTTCATCATTGCTTGTTACTCTTAGGTTTTGTATTTACTGCATTGATATGAGATGTAAAATCATGATATGGTTTGGGTTTGGTTTGGTTGTTACTTTACGGCACATCAACACAAGTAGGTTATTAGGTATCGAGCCAATTGGATTAAAGTGCCTTGCCCAAGGACAAGCCATGGTAGCCGATCCGGGCTAATACGATGGTAAGATTCGAACCCGCACCTGTTCATCGGCGAGTCTGACACGCTAAGCACTGAGCCACCAGATTCTTCATTGCCAAAGAGGAGGGGGAGAGACGGGTGAGTTGGATAATAAACGTCATTGAATTATATATTTTAATGATTCCATTAGAGAACCACTTCAAATTGTCGGGTTCTAAAACTAGCGGAGGTGTCAACATTAATCCGGTAAGATCAACAACATTCATTTCTGTAGAACTCAAACTATCGGAACAACCGTAATAATAGAACACTTACAACAGGCATGGCATTGTAAACATGGATCTACCCCGGGATCATTGAAGAATCCAACTACTGGCGATCGATTTTTTTTTAAAAAAAAGTCTTATTGCCAATTACTGATATATAAAATGCACCTGAGAAAGATGTGGGTCCTTTAGCACTTGAACCGTAGACAGTTTGAAAGTCTCGACAGCTCATCGGTGATCTGGTATGTGCACCGTACGTGCACCATAAAGAAAAAGAATTCATAACTCTCGTAAAAGAAGATTCGTTATCTGTTTGTTCTGCTGGGATCGGCTTGTTGAATGTTACATGTGTACGAATCAAAGAAATACACTGAAACGATCATTTTAGACATGTTTATCATACGTGCAAGAGGTTGCTTACTTTTAGCGATGTCAGAGATAGCATAAAATAACATATTTTTTTTATCTATTTATAATGTCTCATGAAAATTGTTCCTAAAATATGCTAGTAATTAGGACTGATCCGACAAAAATTTTGAATCACATGGGGTCTAGATTCTGTTTAGATCATATCTTGCAAGATATATTGTTGATTCATAAAACATAAATAAATCTGTTTAAAAGAGGGGGTTCTTTTTACAGGGTGGATACGAGAGCAATTGATAACTACGACAATGCACATTGGGCACTAGATACCCTGTGCCTTATTAAAGGTTAGTAATCTCTGATACACAGTAGCATGTGTCCATAACAGCGATAGAAATATTTCCAGTTCAAAACTGTTGTTTATAATACCATTCATTGAGCTGCACAGAGAAACGTTGTGTATTACTTTCCGCAGTCAAAACAAACTCACTGTCAAGAGGTACGAAGAGTACAATCGGGCATTTTACTGACCTATTTTTCCCAATAACCAATCCACGGCTTTTATTGATGTTGAATTCACCAATGTAATACAGCCTTACAAGTAGCACGTATTATTGTTTATTTTTGCTGCCATAGCCGAGACAATAATAGCGGATTAACCAATCAGAGGCCAGGTGGTATTTACACCTGTTTATAGTGTTGCCACGCGTGTATTACATTCATCTTCAGTAGCACGGCTAGCTTTCGATTAGTTCTTATGAACGACATCCACGGTAACACTGCGTCTCGCCATATACAACACTTGCGCAATTTAGACCGTTGTACAAGCAATGGACATATCTGGATCTTTACATTGATAATGCCACAAGTGGGAGTTGTCGGTGAGCGCGAGACAAGTCCAAGCGAGGAAATCTACATGCTGTATTAAGATTAAAATTCTTTTTCTAAATACCACTATCAAGGTAAGCAAATAAACGTGCATGTGTTATTTAAGACAAAGGATTGTACAAATTTAGTAAATTTTTAATTGAAATAAATGCCTTCAGATCTATCTAACTCCTTGTTAAGACATGTCATGTATAGTCATTTACTGTCAATAATATTCTTCTGTCAAGCCACGTGCATCTTGGTTAAAAATAGATTGCTGGGGCCAATCAAATAAGGTCTATTCGTATTGACGCCTTTCTTATAGCGTGCCTGGGCGGCACCTGTGTATACATGTAGGTTCAGCGATCTGTGTATTGCTCTTTACATGTAATTAGAACTTGTGCGTACATGCGAGGGTAGACCCGGGAGGGAAAGACGTTCAAGAATCATTTGGGGCTTGAAGGGCAAAGTCAACACAGCTTCTCTCAGAAAGGGATTTAATATAAACCAGTGAAAGTGACGTATTGCTTGCGCAAGAAAGGTAATTGATAAAAACGTTGATTTTAAAATATTGTATGCTCTTTTAAGACGTTCCAGTCACCTTAAGAAGGCAAAACTTAGCTTTGCCAAATATTTTAGTTTGAACAAGTGATAAGGTCTTCAGTTAACCAATTTATAAAGTTTACTTTTGTTCACCTTTAAAAGAAGGCATTGGTTTTTAAAATTACAGAGTTTAACCGTTTCATACTGTAAAAGAGCAGCATTGCTTGTTTGTTTGTTTGCTTTTTTAACATTAAATCGTTCAAAATTGTAAAAGTACGTTTACAGTAACAAACATTTCTTGCTGACATCATAAAACTATATTCTTCTCAAGTAGATATGAGACAATATTATTGTTTACACTTTCAGTTACTGGATATTTATTATTACTGTATCACCACTGCCATCATCATCACTAACGCCATTAATAATAATAATAATAATAATAATAATAATAATAATAATAATAACAATAATAATAATAACTTCATTGCAAACAGTTCTTCACTTTGTTGCCATTGCATCTATAATTTATGAAAAACGAGCATTCAAAACAATTTAGCATGTGAATAAAGAAACACTACTAATCGAACTATGTTTTTATGACATTTTGGGATATTAATGTTCAAAGAGTGGACCTCTAATAATATTATCTAGTTTTGTTCCGCCTGATATAATAAGTAAAAAGTTACACATGAAAGAAGAAAAAACCCACTGTAATAACAAAAATAAAGAGGATCAAACTATGGCTTCAATAGAGAGAATATTTTAAAATTCAATGTTGACTCACTACTGGTATCAAAATGAATTACCATTGACATCCGCGGGATTTGTTGCTATTATTACTATCCCTGCCACAATTACACCATCTTTTGTCTCCTTCTACCACCACCACTAGTACTGCTGCTGTCATCACCACCGCCACCACCACTACCATCACTACCACCAAACATCAACACTACCCACTCTCCTGAGAACCCATTACTGTTACAGCTGCTAGTACTTCCAACAAACATAATACTACCAAAACTTTATTGTCATCGCTCATCAATAATATAACAACCAGGTTACAAGGTATATCAACACTGTTACACCATTTTCAACACAACCAGTTCCATTTATGCCGTACTCCCACAACAACAAGTACCACAGTCACCTCTGACACTACCACCGCAAATACTACCGCAACTAATATCCACTGTCATTGTTTTATTACAGAACAGGCCTTTTGTGTAAATTGTCCTCAACCAACCGCCAAAACGAAGTACCCACAGGTGTATTCGGTGCAGCAGCAGGTCCAGGCACGGGGTAGGATGCCAGTTGTGTCCCGAACCCACCTGGCGGCGCGGTTTCGCCAAAATTGGATGGCCAAGTACCCACTCGACACCTACGGAAACGGTGGCATGAGTCTTGATGACAGCTTGACCAGTCTCAACTGGCTACAGAATCTCAACATTCTAAAGATAACAACGCCCACCCCACCCTCCAGTCCCGTTCCAATGACCTATGAGAATGCCAAGAGAGTTAAGGTCAATCCAAACTCGGTCTTAAATGTCACGTGTGGACCCCCTCCCACCAAGATGGGAGGGAATCATTACAATCCTCCGGACACACCCCCATTGACACCAACGACCTTGGGAGGGGATTCGATCGACTACAAGACCAACCCATATGTAAAACCACCATACTCGTATGCTACACTTATCTGTATGGCAATGAAGGAAAACAAGAAGAGCAAGATCACACTATCAGAAATCTATAACTGGATCACTGACAACTTTATGTACTACAATCTAGCTGACCCAAGTTGGCAGGTATGTGCATGTTGTACCTTTATGCGTGAAATAAACAGGCAGACAAGACGCACGAACAGATGAAAAACAGTAGACAGAAACATCAATTCTATTCTCAATTCTACACCAGGAAAATTATTTAACTTTCTCTAGCATGACCCTGTTTAACTGCAACAAAACTTTGTTAGCAAAAATTTGCTTTACTCTTCGTGATGAACTATTAAAACAATAGCCATTTCACATATCTGTGAGAAATACAACAGACAGCCAGACAGATATATAGGCATATAGGCCACATTATTTTGTGATATCTCAATCTGTAGCAACCTCGGGCTAGTGCAACCTGGCATCTGGACAATGTGAGCGAGTGCTCCTCATCCTTGACAATTGACACGATGGTTCTTCTAAGAGGTTCCATCTCACTAGGGTGCCCATTGACAGACATTGCAAACCTTAGCATTTTTGCTATAATCAAATTATTTAATGGAGTATCGGACAGACATGATGCAGCGAGACAAACAATTGACCGTAAAAGGTAATGACTGTCATGCCTGTATATTATTTTGACTGTAAAATGTAATGACTGTCATGCCTGTATATTATTTTGACTGTAAAAGGTAATAACTGTCATGCCTGTATATTATTTTGACTGTAAAAGGTAATGACTGTCATGCCTGTATATTATTTTGACTGTAAAATGTAATGACTGTCATGCCTGTATATTATTTTGACTGTAAAAGGTAATAACTGTCATGCCTGTATATTATTTTGACTGTAAAAGGTAATAACTGTCATGCCTGTATATTATTTTGACTGTAAAAGGTAATAACTGTCATGCCTGTATATTATTTTGACTGTAAAAGGTAATAACTGTCATGCCTGTATATTATTTAGAGCATTTAGCAATTGTAAATCATGGACAGTATTAGAATGAGTACTTAGAATTGTTTAAAACTATTATTATGCATGACTGGTTTACTATTCGAATTAACGCGCCGGGCATTGGAATTAAGAGATTGCTGAGCAATCAGGTTGTGAAAAAATATTGGCTTACTGTCCATTACAGGTTGTCTCCCTTGAATATTAAGGCGGTAATTAGCAAGCTAGTGTTCTTGTTTAAATATGTTGAAGATCCGTCGACATTATATTTTGGTGAGATAGCATTGATCTAACCAAAAGATATCATTGATGTCACGAAAAGATATCACTGATGTCACCAAAGACTGATGTCACGAAAAGATATCATTGATGTCACCAAAAGATAATGTTGCTGGATATTCAACCTATTTTTAGTAATTAAAAAAATCTAGAACATGCAGTTTCAATAAACATTACTAGGTACTATCAACGTGTTAAGTTCCACTTCAAACTGGGTCCCCCCACCCACCCGGACACAGATTTCTCACTTTGAATTGATTAACTTTTTGACAGTGTTTCTTCTTTTTCATTTCTATACGACTCCATATTCTTTAAGGATGATCGCTTTTGCCAGATTAACGCTTACTGTAAATATCGAAATGGCGTGACCATTACATTATGACATCTTCGATATGTTGTCACTTGTAACTTAAGTATCGCGTATCGCCATGAAACAGGACATACTGAATGTAAACTAATAGCGTGGTTGCGACTTTACCTCTCTTGTTAACTAATAAAATTGAAACATTCTTATGCAGTTTTAATAATCGCACTGAGAGTTCTGTGTAGAAAATGATAAGTCAAATGAAAAGTGCAGAAGACATATGCAACCATCAGCGACTTACGACCTGTCGTAAGTCGTCCGCGCATGCTTTTTGTTGCTGAAAACAGATGTGATCTCAATACTTGTGTCATGCTATAACAAATTCACACACCAGTATAAGTTTTCTTTGTGTGTTTAATAGGAAGACTGTGAACTTCAACTTGTTAAAATGTTATTAATTGTTTTAATAAAAAGATATTAATTTCGGGACAAACAGTAACATGATAATTTTCCAATACCTTTGAAATTCATTGCGGTTACCTGCAGAAAGATATTCAACCAAGATCTGCGCAAGACGATGCTATTTATAGATTTTAAAGTAGATTCTTATTACTGGATACTTAGTTATTTAAAACTATGGTTAAGATGTCTTCATTTTAAGCTACCATGTCTTCAGTGTATCTTTTAAGTTTTTGATTGATTTGACCCTCGCTTTTTAAAACTATAGTTGCGCTGTCTTCATTTTAAGCTGATATGTCTTCAGGTTAACTTTTAAGTTTTTGATTAATTCCTATTTTATGGTTGGTAGTGAAAGATCATAAGAACTTGACTTGGGTTTTAATTTGTTTATAAGATGTATCTACTATAAATACAAACTAATTGTCTTGAAGTACATCAGCCGGTCGTTGTAAATACAAACTATATTTCAAGAATGTTTGAAGTCGGGCAGCATCGCCTGATTCAGTATAAGACAATATACACAATGTTCTCCTGGTTGGATAACTAAATCTTTGCAAAACTGTCCGACCGGGACAATTAGTCATGGGATAACCCTGCCTGGTACACGTGTAATTTTAACATTCAAACTTTCACAAGTGAATTTTATATTCCAGTTCCTTTCTATTTCAGAATTCCATCCGTCACAACCTGTCCTTGAACAAATGTTTCCAGAAGGTTCCACGCCGCAAAGACGAGCCAGGAAAGGGTGGATTCTGGAGAATAAACCCTGAATACAATGACATGATTGAAAGCGGCGTCTTCAAGAAAAGGCGGAATAGCAGAGACTCCAATCCCGCACCTACACCTGTGAAAAGGATCAAAAAAGAGGAGGACCTATTGCCTAGCTGTAGTGGAGATTGTAGAGCCAATGTTGGATCGATTGACGGAGGATGGAATTATGTCATCCAGTGTGGCAATCATGAGGATTATGCATCTGTAAAAGGAGATTTTACTTGGACTTCAATACTTAATCAAGACATAGACATTGGAGGTGTGAAAGTGAAAACTGAAGACTTGATAGATTCAAATGAAACATACGAGGCAACATCATCAATCATATCAATGAGTCCGCCATCATCGGACAGTAGCTCACATGATTTTGGTTTTGATGAATTATTTTCTGGTATGAAGTATTCAGACATTCCAGTGGATATGACAACAAACGATCCTCTTGATTTGACAGTTGTGGGTCAATCCATCAAAGCTCCTGAGTGGTGGAACGAAAGTATCAATTTTGGAGATAGTAGAAACTTTTACTGCCAGGGAAAAATTGGACGTGAAAGTGGACTTCATACCCCGATTGCTCCTTCCCCTGTTCACGACCATGAGGGTAATCATCCATGGTCCGAGGGGGTAGACTTGGAGCAAATGGGCACTGCTTTCGATGTGGACAACCTCTTTGACATTGATAATATTCCAAGTCCGGCATTATGATGATAGTTTTGGGATATGTGTGCACGCATGCTCATGATGGTCAGTAATGTAGGGAAAATCGGACGAAGCGACAAATATCATTATCTTTTGAAGTGTCTGGCGCAAACGCAGAAGTACATGGCTTGGTCAATGCAACAATATAACAAATATGTTACTGTTGTAAAAGAAACCGGCTATAAAATGTACAGTTTGCAAAAGAAGTTGTAAAGCCGGCTGCTGATGAGCACAGGGATTCGTGCTGGTTTATCAGTGATATGAACAAAGGGAGTAGTAATTTGTTGTGACTAATTATTATTCAATAGACGCTCTGCAGTTACTCGTCGAATGTGCAGGAATGAAAGTTTACAAGTTTTATATATTGTATTTTTTTTTAAGAAAATGACATCAAGAAGCACCACATATTCCCTGATTGGTGCCTGGACATCTTAATGTTTATTTTCCTTAGGGTACTTCTTTAAATGCCAATGAACACACATAGCTCAGTATGTTTTCGTAAATCCTAGTTTATTTCATTAAATAGGCTCAACACTGCCAAAACATTTTTCTTGTAAATACCGGTGATTTTTCTTGGCTTTGACATTTCAGAAAACAATTTATTAACAACATGTTTGATTCGTTAAAAAGTTTTGATTTTTTTATATATATGAAAACCTTCAAATATTCATCTGCACGACAAACAGCAATTCGACTTATTATTCCCAATTTCAGAATATAACAAGAAAATGCACCAGTGCTTATCTCAGTTCTAAGAGAGAGAGAGAGAGAGAGAGAGAGAGAGAGAGAGAGAGAGGGGGGGGGAGATGAAACTTTTTAACGTGGAATGTGTCATTAATTTTATTTTTTGTTTGAGTTGTTGAATGCAGAAGCTAAAATTTGAAGGAGTATTTTTATAAATCTTGAATATGTAATTCTTGGTTACAATGAATAAGCTCTGCAGATTTATACATGTATTTCAATAGTTCGCCTGTACATATTTTGAAATTGTTATATAGAGTGATTTGTAAGATACTATTCCTATTTATTCATTTTTCTGTTGATATGTGTGAAAATTGCTTGCATTTTCGCAAGTCAAGGATTTATTTATTTATTGTAAAAAAAAAAAAAAAAATGTCTTCATTTTCCAATTCCGTCCATCTTTTTTTCACCGCAAGAATGTCGTCCATTTTATACAGTTTGTCACTTATCCGAAATCCGGTCCATTTCACGGATTTTTTCTTTATCTCAGTCCGTCCATTTCTTGATTATTAAGAGAAACCCATCCATTGTACGCATGTAATTACATTTAATTCTCATAAACCTATCCTTATTTCAAACATTTTTTATGATGAGAATTCGTCGATTTTTGTGGGGTTCATTATCAGAAATCTATACATAGTACATATTTATCCACTTATCAGATATCCGACTATAAAATCGAAAGATTTTTCTTTCTCAAAATCTGTTCACATTTTGTTCATGTCAGAAATCAATCCATTGTATGAACTGAATCACTCAGAAATCCGTTCGTTGTTTTAAGATCCTATCCATTGTCATTTTCCTTGGACTCATTTCACTTCCTGATCATTCCTAAAATATATCAACCTGGTTAAGATTTCAATATTTCTTTGATTTTGGAGAAAAGGAACTTGATCAAGGGTCAACAACAATATGAACTTTAATATAATAAATAAGAATAATATTGATACAAGTTTTAAATTGGACAGTGCGACTTCCGAAACTTGACTCCTACGGCCATTTAACCACACCCCACCTATGCCCTCACTCAGCTATTAAAGATATCTTTTAATGTGTGTGTGTGTGTGTGTGTGTGTGTGTGTGTGTGTGTGTGTGTGTGTGTTGGATTTTTAAGGTAGCTTTAACGACTTTTCAGTCATATCGCTACGATGTCTGCAGTGTGGCAGGTTATAGTGATGTTTAGCACTGGGGCATCATGCCGCAGACATGTAGCATGATGTCCCACCCAGTCACATTATCCTGACACCAGGCCGACCAGTCCTAACACTAACCTCTTAATGCTGAGCGCCAAGCGAGGCAGCAGTTAGTACTATTTTTGTAAGTCTTTGGTATGACTCGGCCGGGGATCTAACCCACGACCTCCCGCATCCGAGGCAGATGCTCTAACCACTAGGCCACCGGAGTGGTCTCTTTTAATGCGAACATTATTGTTGTTTAATGAAGTTAATATATAATACCTGGTATTTTCTTTTGTTCTATCACTGTATCTTAATTTTTGGACAAATTTACATGGTGACAACACGATTTTCCATATATATACAATTTCAATGGTTGAATCATCAGTATTTACTCAATTATTTTATCATATTTGTTAATTGGTCAAAATTTTACATCTGTTACTCGTGTACCCTAAATGATCTGTACAGTATTGTAAGATCTGAGTTAGTGAGTAATGTGTGCCACTTGTACATTGGTAAACTGAAATAACAACATCCATAAAAGGTACAGTTAACATCTTTATATTTTTTCATACGTAACATTTATTAGCATTGTGTAGCACTTACCTTGTAAGTTTTCTGTACGATTTATACTGATTTTCGTTTCAGTTGAATTCGTACACAGACTTCTTGCAAATCTGTGTAACAATTTTCTGAAAACAACATATTTCATAGTCAAATAAGGTTTCTTTCAAAAGAGCAGATTTCTTACAAAATAACAGACTTCATACTGCAACTATTTATAGAATCGTGTGCAGGTAGTAACAAGATGGCTGTTTCTGCTATGGAGCAGTCACAGGTTGATTCTCTTCTGTTTGCATATTTGTTATCTCACTCACTAACATTTTCAGTTGCAGTCTTTTCATTCATTTTCATTGATACTGCTCCAGCATGCATTGAGAAGATGATATACTATTCTTGGCAGGTTCTAGTCATTTCCGTTAGTCTCAGACCTAAGGATGGTGTGTTTTATTTTTCACTGATAAGAAACATGGAGTGTGTATTCACTGTCCTAGGTTTACTGTTTCGGGACAATCGTGTAGGAAAGCTAAATTTAAAAAGAGGAACTTAAGGGACAGTTAACTTCCCCTTTAAGAGTTCACTAAAAACCAAATTATTAAAAGAGTTTTAAACAGTATTAAAATTGTATTTCTTTCTTCATAAAATATAAAAGAGAAGTTAATACATGAAGTTAAAATGTGGTGCATCACAAATATGTACTTAGACAAATTTTTGTTTAATTCTTTCTTTTTTGTTGTTGCTCTGTTTCCTCTGCGTGCATGTCTAGAAAGAGAGAGAGAGAGAGAGAGAGAGAGTCGGCCAAGCTGACTGCCATCAGTATTAACCGTATTCGTCATACTTACCTCATTAATTATTGCTGTATCTGTAGTTATCATGCACAGGTGTGTCATGGTTGCCAGTGATTACACTTATTTATTGAAAATGCTGCGAAAAATAATAAAAATATTTTTATGAGTATTCTTTGTTCTTGGTTACATTATTTGGTATATAAAGCATATAGTGAAGATTTAGAAAGACTAATTTTGTATATAGTCGTTATTTTTGCAATCAAGCTGCATTAACTTCAAGCAACTATATTTGCTGCTGAATAGTCCGAATAATGCACATTTCATGCACACATGCATTCATACATACAAACACACGCACGCACGCACACACACACACACATGCATTCATACATACATACATACATACAAACACACGCATGCACGCACACACACACACATGCATACATACATGCACACACACACACACACACACACACACACACACACACACACATACATACATACATACATACATACATACATTTGCAGCTTCTGGTAGTTTTAAAAACTATGTCAGCACTTTCTGTCTAATGTATGTATTCTTCAGAGTATTTAAGTACATTCTTTTTAACCTTTTAATTACATGTCTATTTTAAATACCATGTATATGAATCACTTTATGGACATTAAATTGAAGTCACCCCTCTATACTAGATATAACGCATCATATTTAAGTTCTTACAAGGCAAGTCTCGTCAATTTTATTTTCTCTAATGAACCTAACATAGATTTAAAAATGTAAATAACTACTGAAATGTGTGTGTGTGTGTGTGTGTGTGTGTGTGTGTGTGTGTGTGTGTGTGTGTGTGTGTTGGATTTTTAAGATAGCTTTAACGACTTTTCAGTCATATCGCTACGATGTCTGCAGTGTGGCAGGTTATAGTGATGTTTAGCACTGGGGCATCATGCCGCAGACATGTAGCATGATGTCCCACCCAGTCACATTATCCTGACACCAGGCCGACCAGTCCTAACACTAACCACTTAATGCTGAGCGCCAAGCGAGGCAGCTGTTAGTACCATTTTTGTAAGTCTTTGGTATGACTCGGCCGGGGATCTAACCCACGACCTCCCGCATCCGAGGCAGATGCTCTAACCACTAGGCCACCGGAGTGGTCTCTTTTAATGTGAACATTATTGTTGTTTAATGAAGTTAATATATAATACCTGGTATTTTCTTTTGTTCTATCACTGTATCTTAATTTTTGGACAAATTTACATGGTGACAACACGATTTTCCATATATATACAATTTCAATGGTTGAATCATCAGTATTTACTCAATTATTTTATCATATTTGTTAATTGGTCAAAATTTTACATCTGTTACTCGTGTACCCTAAATGATCTGTACAGTATTGTAAGATCTGAGTTAGTGAGTAATGTGTGCCACTTGTACATTGGTAAGCTGAAATAACAACATCCATAAAAGGTACAGTTAACATCTTTATATTTTTTCATACGTAACATTTATTAGCATTGTGTAGCACTTACCTTGTAAGTTTTCTGTACGATTTATACTGATTTTCGTTTCAGTTGAATTCGTACACAGACTTCTTGCAAATCTGTGTAACAATTTTCTGAAAATAACATATTTCATAGTCAAATAAGGTTTCTTTCAAAAGAGCAGATTTCTTACAAAATAACAGAATTCATACTGCAACTATTTATAGAATCGTGTGCAGGTAGTAACAAGATGGCTGTTTCTGCTATGGAGCAGTCACAGGTTGATTCTCTTCTGTTTGCATATTTGTTATCTCACTCACTAACATTTTCAGTTGCAGTCTTTTCATTCATTTTCATTGATACTGCTCCAGCATGCATTGAGAAGATGATATACTATTCTTGGCAGGTTCTAGTTATTTCCGTTAGTCTCAGACCTAAGGATGGTGTGTTTTATTTTTCACTGATAAGAAACATGGAGTGTGTATTCACTGTCCTAGGTTTACTGTTTCGGGACAATCGTGTAGGAAAGCTAAATTTAAAAAGAGGAACTTAAGGGACAGTTAACTTCCCCTTTAAGAGTTCACTAAAAACCAAATTATTAAAAGAGTTTTAAACAGTATTAAAATTGTATTTCTTTCTTCATAAAATATAAAAGAGAAGTTAATACATGAAGTTAAAATGTGGTGCATCACAAATATGTACTTAGACAAATTTTTGTTTAATTCTTTCTTTTTTGTTGTTGCTCTGTTTCCTCTGCGTGCATGTCTAGAAAGAGAGAGAGAGAGAGAGAGAGAGTCGGCCAAGCTGACTGCCATCAGTATTAACCGTATTCGTCATACTTACCTCATTAATTATTGCTGTATCTGTAGTTATCATGCACAGGTGTGTCATGGTTGCCAGTGATTACACTTATTTATTGAAAATGCTGCGAAAAATAATAAAAATATTTTTATGAGTATTCTTTGTTCTTGGTTACATTATTTGGTATATAAAGCATATAGTGAAGATTTAGAAAGACTAATTTTGTATATAGTCGTTATTTTTGCAATCAAGCTGCATTAACTTCAAGCAACTATATTTGCTGCTGAATAGTCCGAATAATGCACATTTCATGCATACATACATACATACATACATACATACATACACGCGCACGCACGCACGCACACACATGCATATATACATACATACACACACACACACACACACACACACACACACACACATACATACATACATACATACATTTGCAGCTTCTGGTAGTTTTAAAAACTATGTTAGCACTTTCTGTCTAATGTATGTATTCTTCAGAGTATTTAAGTACATTCTTTTTAACCTTTTAATTACATGTCTATTTTAAATACCATGTATATGAATCACTTTATGGACATTAAATTGAAGTCACCCCTCTATACTAGCTATAACGCATCATATTTAAGTTCTTACAAGGCAAGTCTCGTCAATTTTATTTTCTCTAATGAACCTAACATAGATTTAAAAATGTAAATAACTACTGAAATAAGTTGTTCGAAACTGTCTTACCTCTAATTGGTTTTACAAAGAAGCTCAGAAATGTAGACAGCTCAAATAACGACAAATTTTGACCATGAGTGTAATTGTATATGTCAACCCACTGTCCCGAACAATCTATATTACAAGAGAATTGTTAAACAATATTTTAAAAAGAAGATCATTGTTCATCTCGTCATGACCTATTTAGTTTTTCATTGTCAAATACTGATCTAAATGAGTTTCTATCTCAGTAAGGACACCTTGTAAGTGCCCTTTCATATGGGATCAATGGTAGACAATAATAACAGAATAAGTAATGAAAACGGAAATTATACGACCTACTGCAAGCCAGGTATTTATTGTCTCCTTGACATGTAAGTACAGTCTAAAGTTTACACCAGATTTGATTTATCACCTCAGTTGAACAAGTAGAACAAAAACAATTACAAAATGCAGCAGTACACAAAACAGTCTTCTCCCAATCATCCGATATCTCAACATCCAATTAATATCTGAGAGGTCCTAATGGCAACAATTTATAACTTTTCAAATCTTATATAGTTATAGTGATAGTCAAATTAATATAAATAAAACTTAACAGTATGGTTTTTAATTCGACTAAACAGCTGACCCAGGCTGGTCTGTACTGGTATTGAATCTGCGAACAAGTGGGTTACGAGTCTGATGTTTTACCAACTGAGCAACTTCGTTTGGGATGACTGGGTTGGAGCAAGGTCATATACGTGTAGGTGGACGGCTTTGGTCAAAGCTTTTTCCAGCATTCGCAGTTCAGTCACCCATTATCCAGTTCAGTTCATATTTGGAATAGAATATCGTCGCATGCGTCCCATCATCCCAGTACCACTCCTGCACCTGAGTAGGCTAGGGGAAATGAATTGTAGTGGAGATAAAATTTAGTCAATGTTTTGTTACATTACAAACTTCTCTTATTTCTCTATAACCGTATAACCAATTCGCTTGAAGTTTGAAATATATAACATTTTCACAACACATTCATTCTGTCGCATCACTCCTGCCACTAGGTGGTATCATGGGTTTACAATGAAATCGACGTCACATTTTGGCTAAAGTTTGTTGTTCCCAGGGCTTTTAGTCGATTATATCGTTACCTAAAATCACTTCACATTTGTAATAGAATATCATCATCTACTTCCATGGTCTCAGTACCCCTTCTCCTCCTTCGCCCGGGTTCGGCTCCTGGTTGGGACCACGTGATTAAGATTTATAGTAGGTACACATTTTGGTTCAAGTTTTTGTTTACAATTTGTTTCATCGCGTATGTTTGTAAAAACGAACCAGATTTACTTCATATCTGGAGCAAAATATCATTACATTCTTCGTTGGTCAGAGTACCTTAATTGCCCATGGGTTCTGCTCCAGGATGCGATCATGGGATCAAAAATTAAGTTGGGAGCACATGTTGGTTAAAGTGTTTTCCATCACTTGCATTTTATAAACTATTACTCGGGTCACTTCATATCTGGAATAAATTAGCATCATGTACTCTCCTTCTTTCGGTACCATTCCTGCTCTGGGCTCTGCCTCTGGTTGGGACCATTCTCTCGATACCACTCCTGCCCAGGGCTCTGCCCCTGTATGGGACCAATGATTCAAAATATACAAAGGGCACGTCTTTCTTAATGTTTGGCTGAATTTCACTTTTGTTTCTTTACTTGTATTTCAATGACCAATTCATTTCACGTTTGATATATAACAGCACACACTGACCTTATGAGGTTTACTAGGAGTATCCCTGGGTCAAGTCCATGGGTGGCATCGGTGGTATCATACATGTGTATAAATAAGATATGTTTATCTTTCTGTACACTTTACCAACCCATATAAAACACGACAATGCGTCCAAAGGGCTTTTTAGTGACCGACAACTGACCATTTAATTTTTCAGGAGTTGGGTGTGGGAGGGGATGGAACGTCAGGGATTTTTAAACAAAACATTTCAAGCTCACTTTTACCTTTAAAATATTATTGTATTAAACAAAACAAATATCTTTAAGTAAATAAAAACAAAATGCTGGTCGAAAATGAAATCGAAAATTAAATGATTGCTCTATTGGTGCAGATAAGTACCAAAATAGCTAACTGTACAAAGTACATCAACATTGAAAGACTTCCTTTTCGCGAGTTGTATAGAGTTATATAGAAAGCAAGAAAGGTTCAAAGATTCATATTTTGACTTTGACCCTTAAGGGTTCTAAGGATTTTCAAAAAAACCCACCTGACTAGACACGCTAAATAGTAATGACTTTTCTAATAACCGTAAATCTTCCTGAGTTTTTCAAATGACTAACTTCTAGAATTGATTCATATATACAATAAAAGTTTCTGTTATTCCATGATCGTACAAATCTTGTTTCTTTTACCTAGCATACAATACTTGTTCCATAAGTTTACAAAACGTCCATGTAGCAGAGTTCCTGTATGCATTTTTTCTAATCAGAATACTATATGCATTCACCTACATTATGTCAGTACACCTGTATGCATGCACATATTTGCAAGAATTAGCTGTCTTGCCTGTTAACTATCAAAAGCCACCTCTCAAAGTGTTTCATTAATTTCAGGTACGGCATTTGTCTAAACTGCCTGATAAGGTAAAGACTACAGACTATTGATTAGACAGCTTATCATTCGAGAACAAATTAAAGTGACAACTAGGCACATTTATTGCAACACAGAAAATTTATTTCAACTTAAGGTGAGATACAGAATTTAGAGAAAGACGACGCTAGCTGTAGTTGAAAATCTTAAGCTTTCCAACTCTGGCCTTTCTTTAATGATTTGCCCTCTTTGAATTTCATTGGCCTTTAAAATTTGCTTTACATTATATGGGTATTTCTGTATGAAATTAAAATAGTACATATACAGCAAAATATTAACAAAGCAAACTTTATGACATAGCAAATAAATAGTCTTATTTATTGACACTTTTCAGCCAGTACAGAATGTAACACATTTCTTCAGACAAAATTTAGTCTTATTGTAACGTTTGAGTCAGTACATCATGTAACTCGTCATTTCAGACGAAATAATACAAATAGTTATTCTCTGCTTCTCGGTTGCTCAAAATTTTTCAAGCTGATTATTTTTATCTCCCTTCATCTTCCATACTTTAAATCCAATGGTATGTCTGACTGGTTTCCACTTTGGGGATTCTCCAAGTGAGCAATCACTGCTCTCTGAAAATGATATGTCTGACTAGTTTCCACTCAAACAATTCTCACAGTTAGCAATCACTGCTGTCTGGAAATGAGGTTTCCACTTCAGAGATTCTCCAAGTAAGCAATCACTGCTCTCTGGAAATGGCATGTCTTATTATTTTCTACTTTTGGAATTATCCAAGTTAGCAAAATTGCCATCTGGAAACGGTATGTTTGACTGGTTTCCACTTAGGGGATTCTCCAAGTAAACAATCACTATGATCTGGAAATAGTATCTCTGACTGGTTTCCACTTTGGTGATTCTCCAAGTGAGCAATCACTATTTTCTGGAAATGGTATGTCTGACTAGATTCCACTTTTGGAATTATCCAAGTTAGCAATCACTTCTATCTGGAAATGGTATGTCTGGCTGGTTTCCACTTTGGGAATTCACCAATCACTGCTATCTGGATCTTTTTTGTCAGTATCTGCTTTCTGAAAAAGAGTTATATCAACGTAGAGGTACTATCACACTGTGAGTGAAGGGATGTGTGCATGTATGTGTCTGTACACGCTGTGGAACTGGCTCTTAAAGCTTCATGTTTATTTAGACACTGCATAATTATAATAATCCATTAACTGTTCACCTAATGCTGTCCATAGTAAATTCAAATATTGTTTCTATTAGTCAACACATTATATTACATTCAATTTCACCATGTATACTGTATAAATTTTGTACCATATTAAAACTTCTTCATGTTCACTTTATCCAACAGAAGACTATTGGTGGTCACCAATCTACTAAACTGAACAATACAACTCTACAGCAACTGAACTCACTGACTGAACTGCTGAATTTTAAGTCACCTTTGGCCATTCACTGACTAATCTAACTTCATATTCCAAGTTTTATACTGACATTCATCTGTCATCGACAGATTACAATTATGGCTATAATTCATGCAATATAATTTGTTGGTCAACTAAACTTTGAGAAGTTGCCTCCTAACAAGGAGTTCCACAAGTGTTTCCTATGATCTGTACACTCACGCAGGTAGTCTGACCACATGGGGACTTCACTTGTTGACTATGTGATTCGTATGTCTTGGCCAGTTATTTCTTCACTTGAAACTTCAGACTTCCTGTCTAACACAGACCCCTACATTTAACCTGGCCTGCATGCTCTTTATAGTATGATACATGTGACACCTTGTCATCTAACACTTCTTCTAAGGCTGATATTTGTACCCACTTATCCACATATGGAATACAGACCTCAGTGCTTTGTAAGCTTTAGATAAAAATTCAACATTAATCACACTTAACATGCTACAAAATATTGTTTCATTTTATCAACAGAACTTGTATAAAATATTTAATAGTGTTAACTTTTATAACTTAATTAAACATAACAATAATTCTGAAATGATAAAAACCAGTCAATAAGTTTGCTTTTCTTTTGATTAAATCATTGTTCTCAAAATCTGCTTCAGAAGTTATTATTATTGTCCACCCATAGAAGCCTGAATTTACTTGATCAAAGTCAGACTTTGACTAACCTTGGAGTGACAGTTCACACATCAATATTACCATGAGTGGCTACAGCTGAAGCCTTTCATGATGAGCATGCAGCAGTCCACTTAACTAATTCATACTCATATACATGTACAATACTCATGATAACTAATCACAATATATAATGTAATGTATAGTCATTAATATAGTTTGTGTTGTCTGGTTTTAATGGCACACTTTTAACACATGGTACACTTTTAACAGGTTAATTGGCTACCGGCATATCATGGCAAGTAACTGAGAGCAAAGTGCCCTTTCCAAAGACATGCTGAGGCATGAATTATGGTTCACAGTGAACTACTTTTGTCACTAGAGTGTAGTACTTTCCAGAATGCATCCTCTTACAAAATTTCAAGATTCAATGTATACCAGCATGCACACAGTGTACAAAAATCTTAGCTAAATGCATCCCCCCCCAAAAAAACTTTATTAAGAACGGTGTTAACACCACTTTTTAGCACATGATAGGCTATACATGGTGTCCAGTATAACTTGCTGAGGAAAAACCCTGAGAAGAATCACTGACCCACTGGAATCTACTGGCAAACTTTTCCACATAACAAAATTGGCTGAGCCCAAGACTGGAATCCATGTGAAGGTGAGATAAGTAATTGGTAAAGGCGAATGCTTTTAACCACTCAGCCAACTGGGCCCCCAACTAAGAACATATAACTAATGTACATGTATGTATAAACTTGTGCTCTTTACCTACCTCTCAGGGTAGGTGCTATGAAACCCACTCCAAACTGCTGCCTGGAACAAATGAATAAAGAATGGTTGAAATGAAGTGAGGCTGTACATGTGCATATTTTTATCTGTAGATGGCTACACCAATGATGTGTGTGGTTGAAATGTAGCTCTAGAGAAGAATTAAAATATACTGCGGCTTCAAATTCAGTGAACTCAGCAGGTTAGCACAAGATATACAATATTCAAAATAGCAAGAGGAAGAATAGAAAGAATCGGACACAATGACTGATAGCTGAAAAACATAAATTTATATAACTCCTGTATATCTATAACAATTACTGTAAACTGCAGAGTTTTGACATTGCATTCTCACAAATTTAGTGATTGTGGCTTATTCAAGACACAAGACTGTTGATAATAATAATAATAATAATAATAATAATATTGCAATTATTATTATTATTATTATTATTATTATTATTATTATTTAATTTTCAATTAATTAATTAAATGTTTTTTAAACTTGCAATCAAGATATAACTTTGAAAAATATTTAAAATTCAGCTTTCTTTCTACAAATTGGCAAGTTTTATTCTTGTTAACTGTATGATTTTCAGTATTTCTTCCCACTCATAAATAAACTTTGTCAAATTATAGATTACAATAGATTAATGATTTATATAAGCAGCAGCATATTAACCTACCTCTGTTTTTTTTTATCAAAGTGGTTATTAACAAGAAAATGGATACTTGTGGGTACAAAATGAATTGATTATGCATATATGATTTGGATTTTTAATGTAGCTGTAACAATTTTCCAGTCATATCACTAAGATGTCTGCAGTATGGCAGTCTATAGTGATATCTAGCACTGGGGCATCATGATACAGACATGTAGCATGATGTCCCACCTAAGTCACATTATCCTGACACCAGAACGTGATTTAACAATTTTTCAGTCATATCGCTAAGATGTCTGAAGTGTGGCAGTTTATAATGATGTTTTGCACTGGGACTTCATGCCGTAGACATGTAGTATCATGTTCCACACGGTCACATTATCCTGACACCAGGCCAACCAGTTCTAACACTAATCTTTTAATGCTGAGCACCTAGTGAGGCAGCTGTTAGTACCATTTTTTATAAGTCTTTGTTATGAATAGGCCAGTGGTTTGAGCCCTGGCCAAGTCTCACCAAATTATATAGATTAATGGAAATAAGACAAAATTATAAAAGTTCCAACAACATGTTATTTTCAATTCATCACCCATTATTTGTATCTATATCGCCTGTGATACAATGTTTAATAGCATTAACTCCTTATAAGATCAGTCTGCTTGGATAATTGAATATACACTATATTCATCATTTGAACAAAGAATCATTCATTTCATAAAACTGAAATTAATAGGCTTTGCCTTTCATGTAGTCCGTGACTAAGCTTATAACAACTAATGTATATGTCAAGAACCTATTAATCGTGACCAATCAAGGGTGAGATAACACATTCAATGATTTGAATTCAATATGTTATAGCAATAAACCCTAGCTTGTGAGCTTTAAACCCAGACTTACCATCACAAAAATCTATTTACAATAATAATGCAGTATCTGACATAGGAATGATAAGTTTTACAGTTGAGAAAAGCTTACATAATGATTAGTATTTGACTGTACAGGCCCATTGACGTCATACAGGATAGACATTACAGATACGAAACACAGATCACGATTAGTTAGGTGTGTGTGTGTGTGTGTGTTTGTGTGTGTGTGTGCTCAGATTTACTCTGTGTGTGTGTGTGTGTGTGTGCACATACATACATAATACATATGTATGTATAAATATTCTTACAAAAGAAACCCACAAGATGCATGTCTTGAGACCCTTGCATTTCAAAATCTCTACAAGATATTTGTTAATGTAGGCAAATCGACATACAACTGTGAACATGTAATAATAAGAGATAAGTATCTTTATTGTGAAACTGTGAACAGAATGAATGGGTTAGATTCAGGATCTTCCTATCTGATCCACATTCCTAACACAAATCTTTTAATGCTGAGCATCTAGCGAGGCAGCTGTTAGTACCATTTTTATAAGTCTTTGGTATCACTCAGTCAGGACTCAAACCTGTGACCTCCTGCATCCGAGGCAGATGCTCTAATCACTTGGCCATTCGAGCGATCATGTATGTATGTATGCCTGTCTGTCTGTCTGTCTGTATCTATGTATGTATATATATGTGTGTGTGCACTGCTGCTCTTTTGATAATAGTCATGAATCCCATTAAATTAGTTGAATTTTGTTTTCAAAATTGGTGCTTAATTTATTTCACTTAATATTAGTATTCAGCTGATGTGAACAAATTAAAGGTTCTTTGAAAAATACCTAAGATATACAAAGTCCTTTTTAAATAACCAGTATAGCCAGTGAGGAAAGCCAGGAAAATTCTTTTTCTTTAAAATTTCAACCCTATGCAAAATGCGAAACTGGTGAATGTAACCTTATGTGAAGTCATCTGCAACTGGAGTGCATAAGACGGTGATCCCTCACTATAGCACTCCACAAAAGAAGTTATTAAAGTCTAATGTTATATATGAGTTCACCTTGTACAGGGGTAAGTACATCATACATAACACAGTCATACCTCACTGTAACACTGTCCAATGAAGCCATCACATTTAAGCCATTTATATTTAAGGTCACCTTATAATGGAGTAAATTATACATAGTACAGCCTGTTAGGAGTAATCAATTGAACAAATAAACTATACTCTGATCAGCAGGTGCAATATGCTACCTAGATCTTTGTTGTTTGCAGTATGACTTGGCTTATAAGTAAGTATATATGGTAAATAGCAAATAGTTGAGAACAAGCTGATTATCGGTGTGATACTTGCATAACTACCCAAAGTAACAACTTAAATGTACAAAATAGTCTATAAATAGTTTTGCAAGGAAAATAAAAGATCTGTTGGCAATATTATTCTGAAATTAAAATTACAGTTTTAGTGAGCTACATCAACTATTCAGCTACAAGATACCCCGAGATTCAGACTTGTTTTTGTTTTTTTCCCCAACAAGATTATTAGGGCAGCTTACTTATTTTTAAAAGACATCCTGTCAGAAAATAAAATAACACCATATGAGAAAAACATGCAATAATACACGTATACTGAAGACGTACAACTACTATATTATTTAGGTTAACCTGTTATGATAACTAAATGTAAGTCTTACTGCATATGATATGAATTATGTTTGCTAATGAGATCTGAGATCAGCAATTCATTGTATAGTAAAATTATATATATATATATATATATATATATGTGTGTGTGTGTGTGTGTGTGTGTGTGATTTGGATTTTTAATGTAGCTTTAACAATTTTTCAGTCATATCGTATAGTAAAATTATGCCAATCAGATAATCCTCAAGGTATAAAAGTCTTACTGCATATGTTTGCTAATGATATCTGAGATCAGCAATTCATTGTATAGTAAAATTATGCCAATCAGATAATTCTCAAGGTATAAGCTGTATATGTCTCTATGCACATTAGACCAGAAATGATGCTGAAGTTGAGACTAAACTACCATACAGTGGTCCTTTATCATGGCACCTCAGTGTAACACTCTCTCTTTTATTAGGTGGGTATGATCATGGATACATAACATCCTGTAATAGGAATACTATATATAATTAACACCACTAGAAGGTGACCTCACAAAATGCGGTACACTTGTATGGCTTCCATGGACAGTGTTATAATGAGGCATGACTCCACTATGTATCATGTACCCAGTAGGAGGTGACCTTATAAATTACAGTGTATATGGTATATTTGTATGGCTTCCTTGAACAGTCTTATTATGAGATATCATGTAGCCCAGTACAAACTCATATATGACAGTATACTTTTATGACTTCTCTGAAGTGTTATAGTGAGGTATGTCTGTACTATGTATAATTTGCTCCATTATAAGGTGACCTTAAATATAACTTAATGGCTTCATTAGACAGTGTTACAGTGAGGTATGACTGCTGTGTATGATGGACTGACCCCAGTACAAGGTGAACTCATATACAACAATCGACTTTAATTACTTCTTTTGTGGAGTGCTATAGTGAGGGATCACCGTCTTATGTATTCCAACTGCAGATGACTTCACATAAGGTGGCACTCACTAGTTT